>JAHPZR010000631.1:40000-52500 GCA_019787425.1 Platygyra sinensis | reverse complement strand
TGCTTTTCAGTCGATGGTGTTACCAGTCTGGTCTGCTAAAAGTGATTGGTCGATAAAGCTTTCATGGTAATGGCGGTCATTGGTCGGTTTCGATCCATCTATTGTTAGTTGTTTGAAGTCCGTTTGTCGGTTTTGTTTTCGTCTTGAATAAGTCGTTAATAAGGGCACCTGTACTTGTTGACATCTGTTAAGAGGCTTTCGTTGTAAGTAAGTGTACCAGCTTTTTAGAGTCAGTCGTTGAATAGTTCGTACTGTAAGTTCTCGCGGAAAAGCCTTTCATAATTTGAAGTGGTTTTTGACTGCAAAGGTGGCAACAGAATAAGAACGTGCTGTTCCGTGACTCTACCTGTCAGTTGTGATCATCTGATAATTAGATTAGTTTTTGTTTATCCGTGAAATGATTATTAGTGTTTTGAAAAAATCTCTCTTCCATATTTTCTTAGACATTTATCTGCAGTGAAGAAAAAGCACATCGAACTTGAGTTTTCGAGCAAACAAGGGGATCATGTTGTATAACTTTACGAGAAAAACAAAAGTATCATGTTACAAACGTTCCCGTGAAAAATAAGATTATCACGTTTTTACTAGTCAACGTATAATTAACAAAAGTGTTAAGTTACTATTTGTAACTAAAAATAGCAATATCTCGTTTTGTTTGTTCAAACATTTCGTGGGAACAAGTGCTGACGATTCGTCAGCTCTAATTGAATTTACTCTCAGATTCCCTTGTGAAAAAACAGAAATGTCAAGTTACCATTTCTAACCAAAAATAGCAAACATCTCGGGGAAACAAGTGTTCACGATTCATCACCTCTAATTGAATTTATGTACCAGTCAAATCGAAGCTTAAACATCCCCCCTGGGCAAACCCCGGGCATTTGACGCCTTTTCCTGCCTAGGAGGGAGGGCATTTGATTACCACTCATAGGGAGTGGGGAATTCGATCGCTAACCTCGTTTTTATGTTATAACGTCGATAAATCATGGCGAAGACAGCGGAGACAAACTTTGATGAATTCAAAGGAAAAGATTGCGTATTCGTGGCGGATTGATTGAAAACCAATGCTGTGTTCCGTATTTGAAGGTGTTTAATGCGGGGGTACACCTGAAGACTGTTTTGACATCGCTTAACACGGCCTTTCTGCCAATATCTCGGTCACGTTTTAAGCAACGCTAAATCTCTCTGCTTATCCCAAACCACCGTTTGGAGGTTTTGTGTAAATTTTTGGGTGATTTTTGGACATTTTGGAAAAAAGATTTTTTTTCTCAAAGAATCGGTTAAATTGAGGAAAACACGAAATATTGAAGATTTGATGGATTTTGAAAATTGAAATTTGTAGTGAAGAATTAGTAGACGGATACCAAACAGTCCCCTACCAACCTGGGGCTCTCATTTGGGGTGGTTAACTGTCTGGTAGTGTTTCCAATCTATTTTAATCCCAACAATTCCCTTTTAATAATACTTCAAATTTCACTCCTATTCAGGTTTATCCCCGCCTTAAGAACGATTTATATCTATAATATATAAATATGTGTTGTCTAATAAACCATGCACAGCCTCAGAAGCATAATAGAAGCTACTGAAAAGTTAAAACAGCAATCTGGTAATTCTCCCGGGGGTGGGGGCATTTGAACAGCTTTTTGGCCAGGTAAGGGGGAATTTGAATAAAAATTTTCCAAAAATTCAAATGCTCGGGGGGGATGTTGAATCTTTGATTTGACTGGTACATTACTCCCTTGTAAAAAACAAGGGTGTAAAATTACCCTTTGTAACTTAAAATAAAAATATCTCGTTACATTTGCATACAAGAACAAAACAATTGTAACTTCCACTTACTTTGTAAACGTTAAAACTGTTTCAAATTTAAATAGTCTCGTCTCCTCTAAAATATGTCTTTTGAACTAGAAGCGACGATTCGTGACCTCTAATTGAATTTACTCGTTGTGAAAAACAAAAGTATCAAGTTACCCTTTGTAACCTGAAATAAAATATCTCTTCCCATTTGTTTACTACTGACTCATGAACTACTTCTACAATCCTCTCCAAACCGGACTAAAAATCACAAACCGGCAACATACACGTCAGTCTTTATTATTCAATCACCAAAGTCCTTTGTATCACCCACTAATGTAAACATAGGCACGCAAAGCGTGCAAGAGTTATTTTTTTTTGTGATAGGAGCATTCGTAGAACTGTTTACAGTAACGATTTAGTTAAAGTGCCACTGAAACGAAATTTTCGTACTCTCTTTTATTAGCCCATTTTGTAGTTTCAAACGTTCTTAAGGTGGCTCAAAACACTTTCCAGCACTTTCCAAGACGTAGATTTTGATGGGCCATTATTACCACTCTTTATCAGTTGATGCTACAATCATGGTATCAAAAAACTGCCCAATCATTGGTGAATACGTTGGTATTATTTTCGTGACACAATAGGTCACCATAGCAACACTATAACGTGCTAAAAACACCCTTAATTTCAGCTTTAAGCGCTTATAACTCAAAAACGAGCTCGGTGACCCCTATTTTTTATTATCGAATTGTAATCAGCATGATAAGATGCAACTTTTTGCAGAGTTTAAAAAAATTCTACGAAGGGGGTTCAGAGCCACCTTAAATTTTCGAAAATTTAAGGTGGCTCTGAACCCCCTTCGTAGATTTTTTTTTAACTTTGCAAAAAGTTGCATCTTATTATGTTGATTACAATTCAATAATAAAAAATGGGGGTCATCGAGCTCGTTTTTGAGTTATAAGCGCTTAAAGCTGAAATTAAGGGTGTTTTAGCAGGTTATAGTGTTGCTATGGTAACCTATTGTGCCACAAAAATAACAGCAACTTGTTCCCCGATGATTGGGTAGTTTGTTGATACCATGACTTTGGCATCAACCGGTATAGAGTGGTTGTAATGACCCATCAAACTGTGAGTCTTGGAAAGTGCTGGAAACTGTTTTCAGCCACCTTAAAATGGTGGTGAACTTTATTTCTTTCAAATCCTAACGGAAAGTGCTTCTTTTAGCTGCCGAAATCGTCTTTTTGGAGCATAACTGTGTCCGGGCTCTGGAACCGAGTTTAAGGGCCTTGTGACGTCACTGGTTGTATTCACGATGGAAGCGCCAAAGATTCTCTCTTGTTTTCACTTGATTTATTCAAGATTATTCATCATATTGTCGATACCTACTAGTTTTTTAACCATGTAATTTCTGTCCAACCTTGACAGTAAATTCACATCATAAACGTTGGAGGGCGCAAAAGAGTGTAGGTTCGCCAAAATGAATGCTGCAGATTGTAACAGCTTACTATATTTTTCGAACATCTTGAGTACTCGATTGGAGACTTCGAAGACGAGTATGGCAACTATTATATCACATCCTGAAGCCTAAACACGATATATCGTCGTCTGTTTTTCAGCCTGGTTCTGGAATTTGGATTCTCACGTTTATCAAAGGTCTATAAACAAGGTTCAAATATATCCTCGCCCCCGATCCTCGCAAACTTTACTGCATTAAAAGAAGTAAGCGCCTCAGCCATCCGCACAATTACGAAGTTAGTAATGGTCCACAAGCTTTGAGTGGAGTACTTCTTTGCATACAGAGGGCATCTTTTTATGTTTCTAATCCGTGAGAGTTGTTATGGTAGACAGAGAATATCTTTGAAAATTGTGATCAACAGCAGGGTTTGCTTTATCGCTCGATTATCGCCGCATACGTGTCAGTCAGTGTACTATAAACAAACTGGGAATTTCGCTTCTCTTTTACGCGTATCTCCCAATTGCAATGTTTATCACGGCCAATGGATTACTTTGAGTTCTTTAGCGCGTACTTATGTCTATGATCTTCATTTAATAGTACTCAAGTTCAAAGCAATTCGTTAAAACGTGACAAGCTTTCACTCCTTTCGAAGGTTTATTTTTAAAAACAGAATTCGAACAATTTGCATATATGACTTTTCGCCGCCGACATTGTCACGCTTTCTTTCGTTTCCTGAAAACATACGTGTTGGGTCATGGTAGCTTAGTTTACCTTTACAGTTTCAAATTCGCTCCCTCCACATAAAGTAGAGGCTTTCTTTAATTGTTGATGTTGTGATAACTTGTAGGATGTAGCAGATACAACTGGATAAAGGTCACCATAACACAATCTCGTCCGCGGTGAAACTCGCAAAGCGTCTGGTTTCCTCGAGGCAAAGCGACTCGAAAACTTGAAGCGTTGTTGCTGCTATTCGTGCACCAGCACCCGAATAATATTTTCAAAAGCCGCTTTCTCTTGTTTTCAGGTCTTTTTTACTTTATGAGTGTAGACATTGTTTAATTGAGTGCTCGCCATTTGACTATGTGTCCCGAGCATTTTGCGATTTCAGAACTCGCACTCGCTTGCTTTCATAAATTACCTTGGACATATTCAATTATAAAATAGGCTGAAAAGCCCCAGGATCGCCTCTCCACCTCTTCATGACTAAGGCTACTGTTAGTATCTGATTTAAAGCTCTGAGATGTCCTTAAGATGTTTTTTTGGGGGCTTCGAACAGTATCCTCTTCTCCCATAATCACTCTAAATTTTCAGCGCGGCACGAGACTAATACAACCAGTGACGTCACTAGGCTGTTTTGGCCGCGCCAAGATGGCCGCCAATTTTGGGCTTAACCAGCCAACTTCGAACGGCTGAAAAGCAGTTTTCGCTTACCGTATGCGAAAAAAAAGTCTGCAGTGTTTCCAAGTAAGGTTGAAACTTTATTACTAAGCAAAAATCTCACATACGAAAATTTCGTTTCAGTGGCACTTTAAGGTTTTTTGGTTGCGATGTACAGCAAGAAAGAAACTGGGAATTTATGATGTGCATACCATGTTACATCGGTAATGGTAAGATGGCTAAATAGTAAGCCATCAAATGTTTGACTGAACAACGTACAATAATCCGACATTGCTCCAGATTAATGTAGGTACCATCTTATTTTCTAACAGGCAATTTGATTCCTTCTTTGATACCCACACCGTGATTGGTGTGACACGCGCACATGCATAACTCCCTCACTCATCGATCACATAGTCCTTCCAACCCCCGAGAGGAATTTTGCTCAAAATACTCAAGTTAAGAGACCTTTTCGCATTTTATACGAGTCGTAAATTTACCTTTTTTACACAACACTTCTTCATCGAAAATAGAAAGAAAGAGAAAAAACCGTTCTGACACGTTGAAAGTTTAATTTAATTTACTCCGATATGAAAAACAAAAGAGTCAAATTACCATTTGTAACTAAAAATAGCTAGCATCTCGTGGGAACAAGTGGTGATGATTTGCCAGCTCTAATTGAATTTACTCCCTTGTGAAAAACAAAAGTATCAAATTACCCTTTGTAACTAAAAAATAAAAAATATCTCGTTATATTTGCGTGCAACAAGAACAAAACAATCGTTCCCTCTACCTATTGTAAACGTTCGAACTCTTTCAAATCAAAATTGTCTCGTCTCCTCTAAAACATTTCCTTAGAACTAGAAGCAATGATGCGTGACGTCTAATTGAATTTACTCCTTGTGAAAAACAAAAATATCAAGTTACCATTTGTAACTAAAAATAGCAAGCATCTCGTGGGAACAAGTGGTGATGATTTGCAAGCTCTAATTGAATTTACTCCCTTGTGAAACACAAAAGTGTCAAATTACCCTTTGTAAATAAAAAATAAAAATATCTCGTTATATTTGCACGCAACAAGAACACAACAATCGTAACCTGTCCCTATCGTAAACGTTCGAACTTTTTCAAATCAAAATAGTCTCGTCTCCTCTAAAACATTTCCTAAGAACTAGAAGCAACGATGCGTGACGTCTAATTAAATTTACTCCTTGTGAAAAACAAAAATATCAAGTTACCATTTGTAACTAAAAATCAAAACATCTCGTCCATTTGCATACAACTAGCTCACGCACTGTTTCAAACCTCAACATTCATCTCGTCCATAATTAAAATCCTCAGCCTAACCCACAGAAAATGCCGAAGTAAACTCAATATATGAGTACTTCCTCTTCTTTTATAGAAGAATAAATATGGCAGTTCTGAACTGTATCGGAATCAAATCTTCTCATGTACCATTTACTTTTAAAACAAGAAATTTGATTGGCTGTTTATAGTAGATCCCATCTTATTGGTGTGACATACATACATCTCTCACTGACTCACTGACTCACTCACTCACTGATCCATTGACCCGTACACAACATACTCGACGCGCCGACTAAGAGGTATTTTTTAAAAAAAAAATAACTCAATAATCAACCACCAATGTAATACTAACCACTAATGTAATGACAAGAAGCTATTTCTCAGGAAAGAAATAGTGTTTCGTTTCCGGAAAGATATCCAGTCTCAGAGAGGCTCGTGTTTTGATATCTTGTGCATGAGACGTCCCGGGGTGAGGGGGTTTTGTGCTAATGCGCTGCCTTGTGGTTCGCTTAGTTGCCGGCCCAGAGCCTGGGGTTTTTCGTCAAGGCGGGATATAGTACTGAAACTATGGTAGAAAAGGAAGTTTTCAACACATTACCGCACTTCGAAATGTATTTATTTGTGATATTTTCCTGTGACTCTGCCCAAGGAGAGAAGGGAACTCCCATATATGGGTATAGGTATGTCCAGCCTGATAGCCGGGGTATGTTTTTTTTTTAGACATTTAGGTCAGAAATAGAGGATCCAATTTGGTCATTTTGGTCTCAAACTGGGCATAGTTTTGCACTTTAGTCTTGCATTTGGTATGTTCAGTCTTTTTAAAAGAAGCTAGTTTTTCATCATTATCGATGAGACCAGGAATCAAACAATAGTTGATAAGGCAGGAGATCCAGGAATCTCAAATTTTATGATATAGGGAACTAAGGCAAGTTTGCGATAGGGCATTCATTTAAGGGACAGGTCATAAATAGGGTTGAAAAATCGCAGATTTTGGTCTTAATTAATTAAGCAGGGTAAATGCTTCAGGAAGCTGGCCGCACGACCCCGCCAAATTTTCGCAAATTCGAAATTATTGTGTGTGAGGCTAAATAACGCTAAGAGGTAAAAGCATTTGACACATAATTTTTTCAATTTCTGTGCCAGGAAGTGCTTGATTCGAATGGCTGCTGCGGCACTCTTCGTTTTGTTGTCGTTGCTGCAATATATTTTTCTTTTCAAAAAGGACGTGTTACGTGTGACGACAGTTATGTAATTATTTACACAGTCCACCTTCGGCTTATTTATGAAGCCAAAATACAAATGTTATCGGTGTTTTCATGGAAACCAGCTCAGCCACGGTAGCTCAAAACAAAAAAGGTTGTTATTTCTAAAAACTTATGATAGGACGCGCTCCACAAGAAGTGAAGTTTCTCAGATTGTGGCGGAAAATTTGACAAATTCAATTAAATCTATAAAATGTCGACACCTTATAAGAAAGCCATATTGTACCTCTTTTGCACTATAGCAAGGTTAATTAAAATACAATTTGATGAATTAGTTACCTTCCACAGCGGAATATCGTTTCTGTCACTGCTATCATCCAAGCATTCCAAGTGCGTGTTCTTTTCCCGTATTAGCATCCACAGAAAATCGGCGGGACTGTTATTCCTGACAAGTCCGATTTCACCAAAGTTATGTCGCCGTTGTGATCTTAATCACATTTTAAATCAAGCAAGGTAAGCAGATACCTTCGTCTCTTTAGAATCACAGCGTTCCAGTATGACTTAAGGACGTTCGCGCCCAAAAACTTCCCATGCACAGATTTTTTTAAAACTTTGACTGCAGGTAGAAAATGATAAGATTAGATTAAAAACGTAAAAAAAATCAGGGGTCACCGAACTCGTTTTGAAGATAAGGCGCAGCTCAGACCATAGCATTTCCAGGATTTCCAGTCATTCGAGGCAATTCTGGCCGGATTCATTACTATCGGCAAATATATTTAAGTTGAACAATCATATCTAAGTTATGTGTGTTTAGCACAGCATATATTGGCCTATTTGATAGATCTTTGCTACATATGTCATTAAATCAGCTAGAATAAGCCTTAAAAATTACAACTTCTAAGTTACGCACACCTGTATCCACGTACCAATTCGGCCCTATTTGAATAGTATATGAGAAATAATTAAAACTTCCCACGGACAGATTTTTTTTGGTTTTTAGTATAATGGAAAGAATCAGAAAAGGAAGTGATCTGCCGAAGAAAAAGTGGGGGTCACCGAGCATCCAACAAAAATATTCGCACACAAAGTTAACGCAAAGGTCATCAGCCCTATATTTTGTTGAGTTTTCGAATCCGTGCACGCGCTAGAAAATGACGTGGCACGCGCGTGACCAATGAATAGCGTGCGCACTAGAGATGCGCAGTAGCAATGGGCGCGAACGTCCTTAAAACATTCAAGTCATCAGTTATTTCTGCCTTCAGTGCCATTTTACGTTCCTTTTGTTTCCGTGACTCGAAATTAAATTTAGTTTCAACAGGATGTTTTTGCTGCGCATGTTTATCTTGTGAATTACAAGCGTTACATTGATAACTCTCATACTTACTATGTCAATAAATCACTCTAAAACGAAAATCAGTACCATTTCTTTGTTGAACTAAACAAGACTAACTGCTTCAATCGGCTTAAAATATCTCATTGGGCCGGTCAAATCGCGTGGTGTGGCGGCGTCTCTACCTCGAAAATATATTTCCCTTTTACTATCACTACGCGATTAGAAGTCCAGTTCGTAGTTTTTCTAGTGTAATATACCGATAAAGAGAGTTTCAATCAATAATTCCCCATTTCAAAATGTTGCATTTCGATGCACAGAATTTGGGCCGAAATTTTGCCGCCGTATTTACATTTACAATTACGACCTTTACTCTGATTGGATATCTCCTCCACTATGTAAATAGTTCACCCCTGAACTGAAAACAATACCGTTTCGTTTCTGAGGAAACGAAACAAAAACAACCACTAATGTAATAAAAATCAACCACTAATGTAATAAAAAAGCTAACCACTAATGTAACAAGAAGTTGAAAAAAACTTAAAACCGCGCTCTTTTAACTCTTTTGAGCTGACAAAAACATTAAGTAATATTTAGCAGCAACGTTTTGCGAGAAAACGTACCCTGAAACAATTTAAAAGATTGGTAACAATAGAGATTGCGTGATTCAAAGTTGGCTCAGTGCCTGGGTTGTAAGAGATTTTCACATTCTTTGCATAGCGTGGTTCAGTGCGTGATTTGTAATCGCAGACTGTTTCCTAGCTCGAAGGAGAAAAGGTCTCACAATTGACCTTTCAAACGAATATATATTTGCATTTGTTCAAAGCCAAGGTTTAATTTTTTTCCCCAGAAAACTCCCCCATTGCTTCTGACGAAGTAAACACGATCTTATTTATCACCGTAAGGGCATTCCAGTAAACACGATCTTATTTATCACCAACAGCGGAGTCCATGCCGACGACAGACGTAATACCTTCTTTAGCGCATTGAATATTCCCTTCGAAAGTGAACATGCAAGCAAAACGAAAATACAGCTTAACTCTGGATAATTTCAGCCTTATTAGCCAGCAACTGGTCCTAAGTTACATTCTTTATCCTTGCAAATGCTTTGACGTGCATTTCCGAGGGATTTTGGCCCAATTTTGACCAAATAAACATTCCTCCCCAACTAACCGCAAGTTTATTTAATTCGCTAACTAGGCAAAACTCTTCTGAGGGGAGGTATGAAGAAAACAGCTGAGAAATGGCCTGTAATTGGCTGATGATGACATCATCCGCGGAGGTTTGGGATTTGTAACCGACAAAACGAAAAAAAAAAAAACCGAAGGCAGAACAAGAAACCGCCCAGCCTACGGCTGCGCGGTTTAATAAATTTTTAACCACTAATGTAATACTTTTTTTAACCACTAATGTAATAAACATCCAAAGAGTAGAGAGCTTATCTCATTTGGTACAGTATTGTTTGTGAGTTCAATACCGTCCATAGTATGTCATCATAGTTGACATAACCGAATCAAAATTAGTTCAATATATCTCTTTAATAAAACTTCAACGGATGCCTAGGCCCCCAAAACACACAACGTGTGGCACACAAGACGCAAGACTTTTTTCAACATAAGTATTTTTTTCTCCTCAACGGAACGCCATAGCTTATTTAAATTCTATCGCATTTAAGGTGTTACTTTTGTTTTATTTATGAGGCAAACTGAGTCTGAAAGTGTGAAACCTCTAGGCATAGCAATGACCGGACATTAGACTTATCTGCAGCGTGTGTTAGAAAGCCAGTTAAAGAATTAGTGTGCTGATTAGTTACACTGGCTTTCACATGAGCGTCTTCAACAAATTCGTGCACAGTTTTAAACCATATAGGAAACTGAGTTAGTTTGTGATTTCACCAGTAAGTTTTAGCAGCGTGAATGGTAACCTTTGGAAAAGTTAAGACAATTTTGATTGACTCACAAATTACATTCAAATTTCGTTTTTTTACGGCCACCTCTCCACAGCTGGAACAGTCGCTAAATTGATCCCAAATGCCGAAATAACCTTTCAACAACAGCCACTTAAGGGGAGTAGGGGAAGGGGGTTAATAATGAATTTAAGTGAAATTCTAGGAAGTTTAAAGAGGGATTAAATTAACACGTAAAAAACGTTCTGGAACACCAACAGACAGTTGAACGCCCCTGAAAGGGCACCCAGGTTGGTGGGCAACTGTTTTTTGTACGTCTACCAATTTCTTACTTCAAATTTTAGTTTTAAAACAACATCAAATCTTCAAAATGTCCTGTTTCCATAAATTTTACTTATCCCTTGAGAAACACTATTTATCCCCAAAACGTTTACAAAACAGCCCAAAACGTAGATATGTGAAAAAAGCAGACAGATTCAGTTGTGACTGCTTGAAACGTGAACGAGACATATTTGAATTAAAATCATAATACCCAGCCAAAATACGGCCTGCATGTGAACCCCTGTATCACCCTGACTAATGTAATAATTAACCACTAATGTAATACTAACCACTAGTGTAATAAAAATCAACCACTAATGTAATACTAACCACTAATGTAATAAAAATTAACCACTAATGTAACAAAAAAGTTAACCACTAATGTAATATTGTTTTAACCACTAATGTAATAAAGGAGCTAACAATTAACGTAATACTCTTTTAACCCCTAATGTAATAAACATCCAAAGAGTAGAGAGTTCATCTTATTTGGTACAGTATTGTTTGTAAGTTCAATACCGTCCATAGTATGTCATCATACATGGCATAACCGAATAAAAATTAGTTAAATCAATCTCTTTAATAAAACTTCAACGGATGCCTAGGCCCCCAAAACACACAACGCGTGGCACACAAGACACAAGACTAGACGTCTAGACTTGGTAACTTACGTTTCCGGATATTTTTTTTAACATCGGTATGTTTTTTTCCCAGACGGAACGCAATAGCTTAATTAAATTCTATCGCTTAAGGTGTTACTTGTGTTACTTAAGGTGTTACTTGTGAGGCAAACTGAGTCTGAAAGTGTGAAACCTCTAGGCGTAACAATAGACAGTAGACATATCCGCAGCGTATATTAGAAAGCCAGTTAGAGAATTAGTGTGCTGATTAGTTAAACCGGCTTTCACATGAGCGTTTTCAACCAATTACTGCAGAATTGTGCAGAATTTTCAACCAAAAAGGAAACTGAATTTGTTTGTGATTTCACTAATAAGTTTTAGCAGCGTGAATGTTAGCCTTTGGAAAAGTTAAGACAATTTTGATTGACTCACAAATTACATTCAAATTTCGTTGACCTGAAGAGTACAACAAAGGAGTGTCAAAGTGCAGACACTTTGAATACACTCAACTGGGTTTAGAATTATTTTATTACAAGGCAAATTTTTTACGGCCACCTCTCCACAGCTGGAACGGTCGCTAGAGTGCATCCCAATTGCCAAAATAACCTTTCAACAACAGCCAGTTAATGGGAGTAGGGGGGCGGGGGGTTAATATGAATTTAAGTTAAATTTTAGGAAGCTTAAAGGGGGGATTAAATTAACACGTAAAAAACTACCAGACAGTTGAACGCCCCCGAAATTAAAGGGCACCCCAGGTTGGTGGGTAACTGTTTGTTGTACGTCTACCAGTTTCTAACTTAAAATTCTAGTTTTAGAGCAACATCAAATCTTCAAAATGTCCTATTTCCATAAATATTACTTATCCCTTGAGAAACACTATTTATCCCCAAAACATTTACAAAACAGCCCAAAACGTAGATATGTGGGAAAAGAAGACAGATTTGTGACTGGTTGAAACATGAACGAGATATATTTGAATTAAAACCATAATACCCAGCTAAAATACGGCCTGGATGTGAACTAATCAGAAATAAAGTGCATTCATTCGTTCGTTACGTCATTTACCAATATAAAGTAAAGTTATTTACATGTCCAGCAATAAAATAGTCAAAAAAATAAAACTTAGCTATGCTTATTTACAAGTTCTCATTAAACTTATAAGATGAGAGGAAACATGTCAGGGAGGAGC
>JAHPZR010000631.1:27500-35000 GCA_019787425.1 Platygyra sinensis | reverse complement strand
GCCACGATAAAGAACGTCCTTGAGAGTCGTACATTCTGATCCAATGATCTTCGGTTGTGAATCTCTAGTTCAGGTGGTGTGACTGAGTGTAATCGGGTACGTATAGTGAGATAACTTGCACAGATGATCAGTACACACAAGAAGAGAAATGAATGAATAGCTACAATAACATACGCGCTGTCCACCTCTGTGTGGTTCATCGGTAGCACGGTTGACCCAGCCAAGCATAATCCGGCTGTCCAGGAGAAAATGATCGCAGAGATGTAAAAACGCCGACTTGTAACACGATGCTGGAGTGGCCGTAACACGGCGTGCACGCGTTCTACAGAAATGAGAGCGAGGAAAATGACGGACGTACTCGAGGCAAGGATTTGAAATGTTGACGAGGGATTTTTGATGCTCTTTACGTCTTCTACACGAATCACTTTCATATCCGGAATCTTCTCGGTTCCCAGGACAATGGGTTCTGCTATCCCCACAAGTAAATCAGAGACTGCGAGGTTAACAAGAAGGAAGCATGTTCGCTTCAGGTGCGATCTTCGAGCGCAAAAAATAAAAATGGTCAACGTGTTTCCTATGATGATCACGGCTGCCTCGAGTACAAATATTATAATAAATAAGATATCTATTGACTTGAGCATGATCTTCTTGTTGCGGTTAAGCTTTCTATTCCTTCTGCTTTGTGCAGATCAGCAATATGTGTTTCTTGTTTCCTGACGAAGATATCTGACCTATAAAGCAGCAATCAAACGAACTATTATACGTTATCTGCAAAAAATGACTTGCTAACCAGAGAAATCCGGCTGAGGAAATATCGATAATGCTTTCGTATTCTTATCGCTCATATCGTTACTTCCAACATTACTTAGGGTATATGGTTTCACAAGCAATATATCGTGCTCTAATTCATGTGCAGTCTTATCAGGTGCAAATAGAATGGTTCAAATTAATCCACTCACGTACCAGAAGTATTTTGGTAGCTATAATTTTTCTCGTTCAGTCCGGATAACGGCTTTGCGCGAACCACTGCAAACCCGCAAGCACTGAGAGGTTTCTGGTCCTTTTCATGGCAGAAAAGACAAAAATGATCAAATGAATATACATTAAGATGTTTGACAATTAACACAATCTCTATGGTTATCGTTTGCAGATATAAACAGATGGCCCAGACGTACTAATGAGCACACATTGAAAGTTTTCTTTAACCCTCTAACGAGAATCCGAAGTGAAAAAAAAAACTATTTTGGACAGTGAAAATGAACAACAGCGCATGACAGTACTACCCATAGCATTCGTTTCAGATTGCAGCATAATTATGTACCACTGTGTCAGTTTAACGCTTGAAAGTTCGAACCACGATGTAAGTAGGCTGTTAGAGAGTTTTCTAAAAGCGGAGAGGGGAGAAAGACATGACTGTTTATGATCACGTTATCTATTTCTTTTTAATGCTCATGCTTTGAATAAATATCAGAGAAAGAAAAAATAACATTATTTGTTCAGTCATATCAGTTACATACTTATTCTTTGAACAATGTTCTTTTGTTTTCGGTGATTATTCGTCTGGTTGGTCCTTTTCACGGGACCGTTTTTCAGTCGTACAGTGACTTTTTTTTATAAAAAAAGTTTTTTTTTAATTTTTTGACGTTTGCTTCCCCTGTGGAAAACTGCTAAGCGTTTCACTTAAAGTGCATATGAAGCGAAATCAGTCCTTCAGTAGTTTGAAAGTTCAACATTTTAAAGACACTGTTCCAAAATTTGAACCGTGTTTGAAAAAAATTGGGGATTTTATAACACCTGAAAATTGTGCGATTTTGCTCTCAAAAATGGTCTTCGAATCGCGCAGCCAAAATGTCCTGATGACGTAGTGCTGTGGACAAGACTACGAGATTGCAATACGATACAGCGTGTATTGGCTATACACAACATCGATATTCTCGTCGTCATTTGACGATTCAGAGAAATCACTCAATTCAGAATCGCTGGACATGTTGTTTTGCCTAAAAAACCCTTCTTTGTGATTAATTCTGTCCACAAAACTACGTCACGAGATGAAATTGCACAATAGAAACTCGTCCCAGTCCCTTGACCATTTCTAAACAAAAGTTGAACAGTTTTCAGCGCCAAAAACATGACTAAATTTTTATTTTTGAGAACTTTAACAATTACAATCGATTTATATATTGGACGGCAAAATTATGTAAAAAAAAAATACACTTTATACGCACTTTAAGGTAATCCATAAAGCGAAGTGAACAAAGCAGTGCTGCACTCACATAGATACAACAAATTACATACATACATACATACATACATACATACATACATACATACATACATACATACATACATACATACATACATACATACATACATACATACATACATACATACATACATACATACATACATACATACATACATACATACATACATACATACATACATACATACATACATACATACATACATACATACATACATACATACATACATACATACATACATACATACATACATACATACATACATACATACATACATACATACATACATACATACATACATACATACATACATACATACATACATACATACATACATACATACATACATACATACATACATACATACATACATACATACATACATACATACATACATACATACATACATACATACATACATACATACATACATACATACATACATACATACATACATACATACATACATACATACATACATACATAACATACATACATACATACATACATACATACATACATACATACATACATACATACATACATACATACATACATACATACATACATACATACATACATACATACATACATAGTTTTAAGCAAACAACGTGAGCGAGCATATTTTAGTCTCCTGTCTGTATTTTCTACTTTGAGAAGACTCGTTTCTGGCGGATAGTGCACCAGTTCAAACTTCATAGCAGACAAGTCTCCATCTGAAGTTACAGCTTTTACTCAGCTGATCAATTAACTTAGGCCATAGTTAACACAGAGGACTGGTTATTAAGCCCGGCAAACATCAAAGGAGTAAACAAAGATGCCAAGATTTATGTTGGATGGTCCACAGTGCACAATCTTTTGTTTAGCGCTCATACACTCTGAATGAATTACGTAACCAACACTTTTCTAATGGTCAGTTCCGCAGTACGGAGTAAACGACTATTGGGTTTTGTGCACCGTCAAGGCCAAAAAAGCGAACAAAACCATACAACAAAGAACTCTTTCGAATTTCATAACCATTCCCCTCTACTAACTATGCTTAGGCCTAGAGCAAACGTCGAATCTAAGTCGAATTTAATTCGTCGAATCTATTTATTTTGAAATAGGCGTATTAATGGGGCGACGTTTGCTGCAATTAAATTCGACTCAAATTAACTGGTTCGACTCTAGCATCGGTTCGATTTGCCAAGTCGGATAATGCGACAATGGTTCGGCGTTTCAGCAAACGCCGCTCTAAACACGCACTAAACTCAATTCATAAATCATGCAAATTACAAAATAATTGATTCAAATGTGATGGACTGGGCAAAAGACACAAAAATACATACTCCCCCCATCTGTCAAACGCTTATTTCCCCCCCCCCGACGAGCATGTGCTGTACAAAGATAATTTCGCGACCGTGAATGGCGAACTATAAAAAGTCTTTGCTGACATGAAGACCACTGCTCAAGACTTCCATGACTGCTGCTCCATTGTTGTTGGCTAACACAAACACGGTCAAACATGTAAATTGGACCAAAAGCTGTCGTCTCTGATACACTGTTTTCAGAGCTGTGTGTAATACGAGTCTTCTTTTTCTAGTTTTCGCAATTGACTGTACGAGCACTGTATTTCGGCATTTTGCTAGCAAGTCCTTGCAGTAACTAGCCGCGAATCACGTGATTAACAAAAGGTTTCATGAGAAAAACAATACCTGAGCACGTGCGTTAAAAATCTTTGTATTCCTTTGCCGTCCTCTGCAAAACCGCAACGTGAAATGACCAAGTTCTACGTCGTCTACGGAACGCGGACGACGACTGCTAGTTTTCGTACTTCCATTTGGAATTGATCGCCGTCGTTGCATATGTAGCTTAAGCACGTTATTAGAGCCATTGGCGTACTGAACAGATCGAGACATTTCGAATCTCGCTTGTAAAATTTAAATTCATTTTTCATTCATTTTTCATTTTTTCGTGGTTGCTCGCCCTCCCTAATAGCACGGGGACACGTGCAACTTGTGAAATAGGATCGACGGAGGTTCGACGTTTGCTACCAGGCTTTGTCGCACCTGTTTTAAATTTATTCGACGCGACGTAGACTCGACGTTTGCCCTAGGCCTTAGTTATCATAGTTGTAAAGATGATTATGCGCAATTGTGGCCCATGTGCCTCCAAGTTCGTTATTTAAATTGGTAAGTTCTATTACGACGTGTAAGGTGATGGTCACTCACAAGCAGCCTACATTTTCTCCTCAGCGGTAAAATTTTACTCTTATAAAACTTCGCCGTTTTGATTACGAAAACTGCAAAACTGTCAAAATAAAATCGGGAGATTTTTTCTCACTAATAAGGTTTCCCAGGGGACGTTAACAGTAACAACATCTTCATTTTCTTAATACAAATATGAATATTTAAATTTGTATTATATTTAACATATGTAGTATGTTACAGGTAAGGTGACAATTGTAATCTTGTTTTAATGAGACTGTAGACTAAATGAACCGTTAGGTTTTCGAGTTAGCCTTCATCTTAGTTATGTCTAATTGAAGGACGGAAGAGATGAAGAAAGAATTTACAGTTTACAGTTAAGTTTCTAGAAGAATACAAATAAAAGCAAAAAACCAAATAACAACTCGGGTATTGGTGCGACAGTAAATGTTTTGTTATTTTTGAAAAAAAAAACAAATACGCGAAGTTCTTTAAAATGGGTTCGTAGTTCTTTCCAAAGATCTAGATCTATCGCCTGAAACTGCCGAAGGATTCCCAAATGGACGTTCCCTGAACTTCCAAAAAACGACGACGGTTAAAAAAAAAAAGGGGAAAAGGAGGGAGATAATTGTCTTAACCATATACTGCGTCACCAGTTCACATCACATACTAATTGGGTTTCTGCCATCGCGTATAAGAACCGTTATACACAACGCAAAACCAAACAACAGCACAGCTAAATAACTCTCACACCTCAAATGTTTAAGCAGTTTTTAAAGCTTTTGAGCATAACTGATGTTTTGTCAGGTTCAAAATAAAAACTTTGAAGTTATTCCACGAGAACACATATTTTTCTTGCTCGAGCGATTTAATGACCTTGTTTGAATAAAAACTTACTGCTCGAAAGAGCGCATTATTCAATACTTATTCCACGAGCGCGAATTGGATATATACGCATTACAAAAACTGGATCATTGGATAATGCAATTCGAAAATTTCCATTGGCTAAGCCATCATAAGTTGAGCCATTATACCATGCTAATGTGCAAAATATGGCTAGCACGAGCCGGCGCTTTTTGGAGCGTTTTCATTTTCATTTTAGTTTTCTATATTTTGGGGGCGTTTTATTAAAACAATTATTCCACTCGAGCTTGTTGGATGAGATGATTATAGCCAACTCAGCACTAAGTGACACGTTGGCTATCTACCATCTCAAATCTAACGCCCGCCCGTTAATTAACTGTTATAAAAAATAGCATCCATTTGGTGCGGAAATAAGCACGGACCTTTGTCCTCGGACATTATCTGTTCCGAGAAGCGAAAAGATTAGCACGAGGAAAAGGGTGAGCTTTCAGGAACAGAAAATGTCTAAGGACAAAAATATTCGGCCATATTTTCGTGCCAAACGGAGGCTATTGTGTTATTTATCCTCCGAATACTTTTTTCGCAACACGCGCTGTTTTGGAGAATGGCGGAATATCACCAGGATATTCAGTCAAGTGACGTGCTTAGCCCAATCGCGCGCAAACGAAAATATTTAATGGAAAATAAAGCGAGACGGGCAGCGCTATAATCATGTCATATCCAACAAGCGCGAGTGGAATAATTGTTTTATTGAAAAACGCCCAAAAGTATAGTTCAGAGCGCTCGAAAATGTAATGAACCGACTGTAAGTATACTGGTATTCGTCAAATCACCGAGGGGGAAGGCGATATTTATTACTATGAAGATGAGATCTTACTTTGATGTGCGTCATTTGCAAAATCATGCTATGATTCATGTGCAGATGCAATGAAAAAACAAAAGTAATCAGATCCCGATCCGTGATGGGATGTGTTTGGCATGTGGCCGGGCCACGTACCAAACACATCCCGTCACGAAGCGTTTTCTTCTCCGGTCTCCATTACTCCGTAATCAATCGTGGTCACTTTCCTAGAAGACATTTTCGGGCAGGCTAACTTGTTCTGGTTTTAACACAGGCAAAAATACCTATCAAAACATACTTAAAATTTATTCGAAAAATGCACAATTATTCTCACTTTGACATTCAACATCAATATTTGAAAGGACGTGCCAAGAAGCAGTCATGTCGAACAGACTGTATAAATTAACCCTCGTTACTTTACCCCTCAGTTAACTTAAATTGACAACGAAACACCTTTGAAAAACAATTTCAATGAACATATTTTCATCGAAATACTTTTTCCACTGAAGTAGACGCTGAATTGTGTAGAAATACCATGATATGTTGAAGCTCTCGGACCAGAATCTTGCAACGCTTAATATTGTTTACATAACGGGGTTTGCTCGTTTAAACGTCGCAGCTGGCCCTGACGAGGCAAAATATTAAAATGGTTCCTAACGTGACAGGAAAACCATTTCGAGTCAAACCAAATTTGTTTTATATTTTAACCTTGCTAAAGTCCTACACTGGCCAAAGTTTCAGGCGAAATTATATTTCATGGGAAGTTGAGTAGGTGATTCTCGCAGAAACAGCCTCTTAGCAGTGCTAGCCAATAACCTATATCACAGCCTATAAATTGTAAACATACGAGGTTTATATACACATACAAAAGGTGTAAACAAATTAGTTGCTACCTTTTTTAAATGCGAAAAACGGCGAGATCGATCAGTTTGTCACAATTTAAATTTTATTTATTCCGAAACTGAATATCGCAGGGCGAAAACACAAGTGAAGGACCTAAGATATAATTTTGACTCAAAAGCGAGCTTAGCATAATATATTTTTCTGTCAAATTATTATGAATTAACATTAGGGATTCTCTATAACATGTTTCTTACTTTCGTGGCGTGGTATTTCTGTGGTATTAAAACCGCGAAGACGTATTCGTGAAGGCATCCACGCAAAGCTTCGTCTCCCAGGAAAATGATATTGAGGCCTAGAAAATAAGAACGAAAACAACAGAACCTCTTGCTACATTCTCAGCTTTGTCAACAACGCTCGTAAAATTTACACAAGTGTCATACACATGTATATTTGACCTTTATTTTATATGATAATTAAATTTCACTCATACCGGCAAGTAAAT
>JAHPZR010000631.1:0-15000 GCA_019787425.1 Platygyra sinensis | reverse complement strand
AAATAGAAAAATTGTCCCATATCATGGGTCTGCGCGCATCCCGAGACTTACGGTCTCCGTCCCTGATTATGGCTCCTGATCCACCTTAAGATGGGAAGAAAAACCACCGCAAGTCAATTTAATTAAGTTTTTTGAAGCTGTGAGGTTGTTTGGCTCTTTGTAGCTCGGTGCTGTAATGGCGTGTAATCCTGTGTGTCTTTCTCTTTCGAATTTTAAGTAAAAACTAAGCCAATTTCAGTCGAGTTTACCTCTCTGATCGTTGCTGTATTTGATAGAATTTCGGTGGAATACATTTGACGAATTCGTCGCTATCTGCTACTCAATTTACGTTAGAAAAATCTGATTTAGAGTGATTCGCAACTTTCGACAGAAATTGTTTTTGTAGTATATAACTTCAAACTTTGCACGAAATTTCACACAAAAACTACTTTTAGAGAACGTAACTGGTAAACTAAACGCAACTAACATAAAGTAGTTCGAAATAAATCTGTACTTTAATACATCTTTCTTTGTCTAGTATCCGAGTTACTCATTCGTTCGCTTGTTAGGTTTTTGCGAATGGTTTGAAGACGGTGCGTTAGTCAATTCAGTGACAAAATTAAATAAACGAACCTACTTGTAAGCCAATTTACCGCAGGAAAAAAAGATAAAAATGTTATTGACCGGCTTAGGGTCGGTCCGCATGGTGAAAAACTGTAACCCCGGTCACAGTTTTGCACTATACGGACCTCCCAGCCGGGCAATAAGATATATATATATTCACGTGTGAAGATATCATGTTTTCGCGCGAAAGTTCACCTGGTATTTCACTAGTGTTTATATAATAAAAACTAATACATTAGGTCAAAACAACTATGCAACCTTGGTTATTATGGCCCTTTGTTTGGGTTGACATTTTCACCTATTTTGAATGATTAGTCAAGACTATTTGTATTAGTTTGTATTATTAACTGGTCAGTTTTTACAGTGTATTATACAGACAAAATTTACTTGCCGGTATGAGTGAAATTTAATTATCATATAAAATAAAGGTCAAATATACATGTGTATGACACTTGTGTAAATTTTACGAGCGTTGTTGACAAAGCTGAGAATGTAGCAAGAGGTTCTGTTGTTTTCGTTCTTATTTTCTAGGCCTCAATATCATTTTCCTGGGAGACGAAGCTTTGCGTGGATGCCTTCACGAATACGTCTTCGCGGTTTTAATACCACAGAAATACCACGCCACGAAAGTAAGAAACATGTTATAGAGAATCCCTAATGTTAATTCATAATAATTTGACAGAAAAATATATTATGCTAAGCTCGCTTTTGAGTCAAAATTATATCTTAGGTCCTTCACTTGTGTTTTCGCCCTGCGATATTCAGTTTCGGAATAAATAAAATTTAAATTGTGACAAACTGATCGATCTCGCCGTTTTTCGCATTTAAAAAAGGTAGCAACTAATTTGTTTACACCTTTTGTATGTGTATATAAACCTCGTATGTTTACAATTTATAGGCTGTGATATAGGTTATTGGCTAGCACTGCTAAGAGGCTGTTTCTGCGAGAATCACCTACTCAACTTCCCATGAAATATAATTTCGCCTGAAACTTTGGCCAGTGTAGGACTTTAGCAAGGTTAAAATATAAAACAAATTTGGTTTGACTCGAAATGGTTTTCCTGTCACGTTAGGAACCATTTTAATATTTTGCCTCGTCAGGGCCAGCTGCGACGTTTAAACGAGCAAACCCCGTTATGTAAACAATATTAAGCGTTGCAAGATTCTGGTCCGAGAGCTTCAACATATCATGGTATTTCTACACAATTCAGCGTCTACTTCAGTGGAAAAAGTATTTCGATGAAAATATGTTCATTGAAATTGTTTTTCAAAGGTGTTTCGTTGTCAATTTAAGTTAACTGAGGGGTAAAGTAACGAGGGTTAATTTATACAGTCTGTTCGACATGACTGCTTCTTGGCACGTCCTTTCAAATATTGATGTTGAATGTCAAAGTGAGAATAATTGTGCATTTTTCGAATAAATTTTAAGTATGTTTTGATAGGTATTTTTGCCTGTGTTAAAACCAGAACAAGTTAGCCTGCCCGAAAATGTCTTCTAGGAAAGTGACCACGATTGATTACGGAGTAATGGAGACCGGAGAAGAAAACGCTTCGTGACGGGATGTGTTTGGTACGTGGCCCGGCCACATGCCAAACACATCCCATCACGGATCGGGATCTGATTACTTTTGTTTTTTCATTGCATCTGCACATGAATCATAGCATGATTTTGCAAATGACGCACATCAAAGTAAGATCTCATCTTCATAGTAATAAATATCGCCTTCCCCCTCGGTGATTTGACGAATACCAGTATACTTACAGTCGGTTCATTACATTTTCGAGCGCTCTGAACTATACTTTTGGGCGTTTTTCAATAAAACAATTATTCCACTCGCGCTTGTTGGATATGACATGATTATAGCGCTGCCCGTCTCGCTTTATTTTCCATTAAATATTTTCGTTTGCGCGCGATTGGGCTAAGCACGTCACTTGACTGAATATCCTGGTGATATTCCGCCATTCTCCAAAACAGCGCGTGTTGCGAAAAAAGTATTCGGAGGATAAATAACACAATAGCCTCCGTTTGGCACGAAAATATGGCCGAATATTTTTGTCCTTAGACATTTTCTGTTCCTGAAAGCTCACCCTTTTCCTCGTGCTAATCTTTTCGCTTCTCGGAACAGATAATGTCCGAGGACAAAGGTCCGTGCTTATTTCCGCACCAAATGGATGCTATTTTTTATAACAGTTAATTAACGGGCGGGCGTTAGATTTGAGATGGTAGATAGCCAACGTGTCACTTAGTGCTGAGTTGGCTATAATCATCTCATCCAACAAGCTCGAGTGGAATAATTGTTTTAATAAAACGCCCCCAAAATATAGAAAACTAAAATGAAAATGAAAACGCTCCAAAAAGCGCCGGCTCGTGCTAGCCATATTTTGCACATTAGCATGGTATAATGGCTCAACTTATGATGGCTTAGCCAATGGAAATTTTCGAATTGCATTATCCAATGATCCAGTTTTTGTAATGCGTATATATCCAATTCGCGCTCGTGGAATAAGTATTGAATAATGCGCTCTTTCGAGCAGTAAGTTTTTATTCAAACAAGGTCATTAAATCGCTCGAGCAAGAAAAATATGTGTTCTCGTGGAATAACTTCAAAGTTTTTATTTTGAACCTGACAAAACATCAGTTATGCTCAAAAGCTTTAAAAACTGCTTAAACATTTGAGGTGTGAGAGTTATTTAGCTGTGCTGTTGTTTGGTTTTGCGTTGTGTATAACGGTTCTTATACGCGATGGCAGAAACCCAATTAGTATGTGATGTGAACTGGTGACGCAGTATATGGTTAAGACAATTATCTCCCTCCTTTTCCCCTTTTTTTTTTTAACCGTCGTCGTTTTTTGGAAGTTCAGGGAACGTCCATTTGGGAATCCTTCGGCAGTTTCAGGCGATAGATCTAGATCTTTGGAAAGAACTACGAACCCATTTTAAAGAACTTCGCGTATTTGTTTTTTTTTTCAAAAATAACAAAACATTTACTGTCGCACCAATACCCGAGTTGTTATTTGGTTTTTTGCTTTTATTTGTATTCTTCTAGAAACTTAACTGTAAACTGTAAATTCTTTCTTCATCTCTTCCGTCCTTCAATTAGACATAACTAAGATGAAGGCTAACTCGAAAACCTAACGGTTCATTTAGTCTACAGTCTCATTAAAACAAGATTACAATTGTCACCTTACCTGTAACATACTACATATGTTAAATATAATACAAATTTAAATATTCATATTTGTATTAAGAAAATGAAGATGTTGTTACTGTTAACGTCCCCTGGGAAACCTTATTAGTGAGAAAAAATCTCCCCGATTTTATTTTGACAGTTTTGCAGTTTTCGTAATCAAAACGGCGAAGTTTTATAAGAGTAAAATTTTACCGCTGAGGAGAAAATGTAGGCTGCTTGTGAGTGACCATCACCTTACACGTCGTAATAGAACTTACCAATTTAAATAACGAACTTGGAGGCACATGGGCCACAATTGCGCATAATCATCTTTACAACTATGATAACTAAGGCCTAGGGCAAACGTCGAGTCTACGTCGCGTCGAATAAATTTAAAACAGGTGCGACAAAGCCTGGTAGCAAACGTCGAACCTCCGTCGATCCTATTTCACAAGTTGCACGTGTCCCCGTGCTATTAGGGAGGGCGAGCAACCACGAAAAAATGAAAAATGAATGAAAAATGAATTTAAATTTTACAAGCGAGATTCGAAATGTCTCGATCTGTTCAGTACGCCAATGGCTCTAATAACGTGCTTAAGCTACATATGCAACGACGGCGATCAATTCCAAATGGAAGTACGAAAAACTAGCAGTCGTCGTCCGCGTTCCGTAGACGACGTAGAACTTGGTCATTTCACGTTGCGGTTTTGCAGAGGACGGCAAAGGAATACAAAGATTTTTAACGCACGTGCTCAGGTATTGTTTTTCTCATGAAACCTTTTGTTAATCACGTGATTCGCGGCTAGTTACTGCAAGGACTTGCTAGCAAAATGCCGAAATACAGTGCTCGTACAGTCAATTGCGAAAACTAGAAAAAGAAGACTCGTATTACACACAGCTCTGAAAACAGTGTATCAGAGACGACAGCTTTTGGTCCAATTTACATGTTTGACCGTGTTTGTGTTAGCCAACAACAATGGAGCAGCAGTCATGGAAGTCTTGAGCAGTGGTCTTCATGTCAGCAAAGACTTTTTATAGTTCGCCATTCACGGTCGCGAAATTATCTTTGTACAGCACATGCTCGTCGGGGGGGGGGAAATAAGCGTTTGACAGATGGGGGGAGTATGTATTTTTGTGTCTTTTGCCCAGTCCATCACATTTGAATCAATTATTTTGTAATTTGCATGATTTATGAATTGAGTTTAGTGCGTGTTTAGAGCGGCGTTTGCTGAAACGTCGAACCATTGTCGCATTATCCGACTTGGCAAATCGAACCGATGCTAGAGTCGAACCAGTTAATTTGAGTCGAATTTAATTGCAGCAAACGTCGCCCCATTAATACGCCTATTTCAAAATAAATAGATTCGACGAATTAAATTCGACTTAGATTCAACGTTTGCTCTAGGCCTAAGCATAGTTAGTAGAGGGGAATGGTTATGAAATTCGAAAGAGTTCTTTGTTGTATGGTTTTGTTCGCTTTTTTGGCCTTGACGGTGCACAAAACCCAATAGTCGTTTACTCCGTACTGCGGAACTGACCAATAGAAAAGTGTTGGTTACGTAATTCATTCAGAGTGTATGAGAGCTAAACAAAAGATTGTGCACTGTGGACCATCCAACATAAATCTTGGCATCTTTGTTTACTCCTTTGATGTTTGCCGGGCTTAATAACCAGTCCTCTGTATTAACTATGGCCTAAGTTAATTGATCAGCTGAGTAAAAGCTGTAACTTCAGATGGAAACTTGTCTGCTATGAAGTTTGAACTGGTGCACTATCCGCCAGAAACGAGTCTTCTCAAAGTAGAAAATACAGACAGGAGACTAAAATATGGTCGCTCACGTTGTTTGCTTAAACTATGTATGTATGTATGTATGTATGTATGTATGTATGTATGTATGTATGTATGTATGTATGTATGTATGTATGTATGTATGTATGTATGTATGTATGTATGTATGTATGTATGTATGTATGTATGTATGTATGTATGTATGTATGTATGTATGTATGTATGTATGTATGTATGTATGTATGTATGTATGTATGTATGTATGTATGTATGTATGTATGTATGTATGTATGTATGTATGTATGTATGTATGTATGTATGTATGTATGTATGTATGTATGTATGTATGTATGTATGTATGTATGTATGTATGTATGTATGTATGTATGTATGTATGTATGTATGTATGTATGTATGTATGTATGTATGTATGTATGTATGTATGTATGTATGTATGTATGTATGTATGTATGTATGTATGTATGTATGTATGTATGTATGTATGTATGTATGTATGTATGTATGTATGTATGTATGTATGTATGTATGTATGTATGTATGTATGTATGTATGTATGTATGTATGTATGTATGTATGTATGTATGTATGTATGTATGTATGTATGTATGTATGTATGTAATTTGTTGTATCTATGTGAGTGCAGCACTGCTTTGTTCACTTCGCTTTATGGATTACCTTAAAGTGCGTATAAAGTGTATTTTTTTTTTACATAATTTTGCCGTCCAATATATAAATCGATTGTAATTGTTAAAGTTCTCAAAAATAAAAATTTAGTCATGTTTTTGGCGCTGAAAACTGTTCAACTTTTGTTTAGAAATGGTCAAGGGACTGGGACGAGTTTCTATTGTGCAATTTCATCTCGTGACGTAGTTTTGTGGACAGAATTAATCACAAAGAAGGGTTTTTTAGGCAAAACAACATGTCCAGCGATTCTGAATTGAGTGATTTCTCTGAATCGTCAAATGACGACGAGAATATCGATGTTGTGTATAGCCAATACACGCTGTATCGTATTGCAATCTCGTAGTCTTGTCCACAGCACTACGTCATCAGGACATTTTGGCTGCGCGATTCGAAGACCATTTTTGAGAGCAAAATCGCACAATTTTCAGGTGTTATAAAATCCCCAATTTTTTTCAAACACGGTTCAAATTTTGGAACAGTGTCTTTAAAATGTTGAACTTTCAAACTACTGAAGGACTGATTTCGCTTCATATGCACTTTAAGTGAAACGCTTAGCAGTTTTCCACAGGGGAAGCAAACGTCAAAAAATTAAAAAAAAAACTTTTTTTATAAAAAAAAGTCACTGTACGACTGAAAAACGGTCCCGTGAAAAGGACCAACCAGACGAATAATCACCGAAAACAAAAGAACATTGTTCAAAGAATAAGTATGTAACTGATATGACTGAACAAATAATGTTATTTTTTCTTTCTCTGATATTTATTCAAAGCATGAGCATTAAAAAGAAATAGATAACGTGATCATAAACAGTCATGTCTTTCTCCCCTCTCCGCTTTTAGAAAACTCTCTAACAGCCTACTTACATCGTGGTTCGAACTTTCAAGCGTTAAACTGACACAGTGGTACATAATTATGCTGCAATCTGAAACGAATGCTATGGGTAGTACTGTCATGCGCTGTTGTTCATTTTCACTGTCCAAAATAGTTTTTTTTTTCACTTCGGATTCTCGTTAGAGGGTTAAAGAAAACTTTCAATGTGTGCTCATTAGTACGTCTGGGCCATCTGTTTATATCTGCAAACGATAACCATAGAGATTGTGTTAATTGTCAAACATCTTAATGTATATTCATTTGATCATTTTTGTCTTTTCTGCCATGAAAAGGACCAGAAACCTCTCAGTGCTTGCGGGTTTGCAGTGGTTCGCGCAAAGCCGTTATCCGGACTGAACGAGAAAAATTATAGCTACCAAAATACTTCTGGTACGTGAGTGGATTAATTTGAACCATTCTATTTGCACCTGATAAGACTGCACATGAATTAGAGCACGATATATTGCTTGTGAAACCATATACCCTAAGTAATGTTGGAAGTAACGATATGAGCGATAAGAATACGAAAGCATTATCGATATTTCCTCAGCCGGATTTCTCTGGTTAGCAAGTCATTTTTTGCAGATAACGTATAATAGTTCGTTTGATTGCTGCTTTATAGGTCAGATATCTTCGTCAGGAAACAAGAAACACATATTGCTGATCTGCACAAAGCAGAAGGAATAGAAAGCTTAACCGCAACAAGAAGATCATGCTCAAGTCAATAGATATCTTATTTATTATAATATTTGTACTCGAGGCAGCCGTGATCATCATAGGAAACACGTTGACCATTTTTATTTTTTGCGCTCGAAGATCGCACCTGAAGCGAACATGCTTCCTTCTTGTTAACCTCGCAGTCTCTGATTTACTTGTGGGGATAGCAGAACCCATTGTCCTGGGAACCGAGAAGATTCCGGATATGAAAGTGATTCGTGTAGAAGACGTAAAGAGCATCAAAAATCCCTCGTCAACATTTCAAATCCTTGCCTCGAGTACGTCCGTCATTTTCCTCGCTCTCATTTCTGTAGAACGCGTGCACGCCGTGTTACGGCCACTCCAGCATCGTGTTACAAGTCGGCGTTTTTACATCTCTGCGATCATTTTCTCCTGGACAGCCGGATTATGCTTGGCTGGGTCAACCGTGCTACCGATGAACCACACAGAGGTGGACAGCGCGTATGTTATTGTAGCTATTCATTCATTTCTCTTCTTGTGTGTACTGATCATCTGTGCAAGTTATCTCACTATACGTACCCGATTACACTCAGTCACACCACCTGAACTAGAGATTCACAACCGAAGATCATTGGATCAGAATGTACGACTCTCAAGGACGTTCTTTATCGTGGCTGCTGTTTCGCTCGTGTTCTGGTTTCCAGCTATAGTAGTGTACACGACAATAGAATTTTGCAATGTTTGTGTTTCGCCAATGGTGGTAAGGACTGTGAACTGTTTTCATTTGGCAAATTCCATGATCAATCCATTTGTATACTGTTTGAGAATGCCTATCTTTAAAAATGCTTTGAAAAAGTACTGTAGTAGACGTGCACGTGCTATTGAATCAGGAACAGTCCGTTTTAACGTGAAAGATGAAACTGTTAAGGCAGCGTGGCTGAGTGGTTTGGTCGGCTGACTTGTAATCCCACTAAGCTAGAGTGATGATAATGATAATGATAATGTTTTATTCAGCTCATATTGTTGTTTACATTTGATTTTAAATTCTTAATAAGGTTTCGGTAGCATTTTTAGTATTTTTTTTCTTTTAGTTAGTTAGTACGTTGCGAGCTGGGGAGCTAAGTGAACCGATAGGTTTTCTAGTTAGCTCCCCGTACAATTTAAGTTATGAAAAACGCAGGTAATTACAAGGTACAAATTACAACAATAATTAAAGGACCAAAAAAAATACAGCAATAATTTAAAAATGACTTGCTAATTTACAAACTTAGCTAAGTAGAAAATTGGTTCCGTTTTTGTTCTGACAGGAGGTAACGTTTTTGCCCCGAGGAGGCATTATAGTCTCCCCCGCGTATACGTATAAAGAATGTGTGAAATATTGGTGTAGTATGCGAATCAATCCCGATTTGATGAAACTAGGCGCGCCCGGTGGTCTCGGGTAATCGGGTCAGGTTTCGCTATCGTCGAGCGGCATTTCAAGGTCAATATGGCCTGCATTACGATTTCAGCGCGGTCAAATAAATTCGCTTCGAAATGGCCGAGATGCTCAAAGATCCTGAAGATGGATTTTGGGAGAAAAACAGCCCAGAGGGTATTCATAGGAAATTCTGAAGTATACCAGAAATTCGAGGCCAGTGTGGTTCACGGTTGCAACAATAGCTAAATACCCTTCCGATCGTCAGTTTTACCTCTGGCATCTCGTTTATTTGGATCGCTTATTTTTGCTGAGTAATCTTACGTGACGCAGAGGCCATGTGACGGTTGGGTGACTGACAGGGATCGAAATGTAATGTAAATGTTTTGCGGTGTTTTCGTTGAGGACAAAAAGCTTTACTCTAAAATTTGCATATATGGCGACTGTAACGCGATACTTCTGTTTACATCTCGGAAAAAATCTCGACTTCTGTTCTGCTTTCGAGCGACGTTTGCTCGTATCCCAAGACAAATGGTTTGTTTCAATATCAAACTACAACAACAGAGTGGTTTGATATTTTTTCCAGAATGCACTTCGTCAGAGTATTAAGTAAAGAATATTTAACAATTATCCTGCGAAATCGCGCGGACTATCGTCTGATACTTAGCCGAGGAGGCCGTAGGCCGAGTCGGCTGAAATCAGACGATATTCCGCGAGATTGAGCAGGATAATTGTTTCATTATTCAACAAATTGATAACAAAATTGATTTCCAAGCTCGTAACATTTTTAAACCTTTATGTCGACATTTTTTCACTTCACTTTTTCTTCCCACGTGCGCAGCTACGTATATCGCCGGATATCTGTTACCTACGGATGACAGATATCGAGAGCATCATGACCATATTTGGATAGTGTTACAATTTGTTGAATAATAACATGTGATACATATATCTTATTAGACGTTTTGTTGTGTAGTATCGCTTAGTATTTTTACGACTTGTGCCGTATTTTGGTGAGCCCTTAGGGCGAGTACAAACAACGAGTAAAAATTCTCAGCGATACTACACAACAAAACGTCTAATAAGAGATTTATTATCCAACACGCCCAATTTTTGAGTTATTTTTTTTGTAAAAAAAATACCTCTCAGTCGGCACGCCGGGTATGTTATGGACGGGTGGTTCAGTGAGAGATGTATGTATGTCACACCAATCAGATTGGATCTACTATTAAACACCAATCAAATTTCCTGTTGTAACGGTAACTGGTATGTGAGAAGATTTGATCCCAATAAAGTTGAGAACGGCCATATTGATTCTTCTTTAAAAGGGGAAGAAGTATTCATATATTGGGTTTACCTCGACATTTTCTGTGGGTTAGGCTGAGGATTTTGTGGGCGGGTTTGATAGTCATTAGCAATTGGATAATCAGTCAAAGAAACATAATGTTTGGGATATAACCGCGAGGATGCGATGAAGGGCGAGCTTTTCCCATTATTTAAGGTTTTGAATTAAATGAGTGTTAGCCGCTCTACTATTAATGTTGATGGGGTTTCTATGATAGGAACAATTGTATTTAAGGGGGCGGAATGCACTAGTGGGAATGTGAAGAGGTTGTGACCAGGTTCTAATCGTTTACGTGTTGTACTGAGTGAAACCTAAATATTGCTGCAGAGTCGAGGGCGAGTCGTTAATTTCAGCATCCATCGATCAGTTTCAGTGATAAGTTTCAACGAGAAAAGCGAAAAGACTACGATTAATTTCGTCAACAGAACAAAAAGAAATTATTCTGTGACGGTTTTGCATTTATAATGTTCTTGTTTACTACTGGTAGGGATGAAAAGATACGTTATAAATAAAACTTAATCTTTTCTCATCAATGTTATAAGGGTTTTCGCTTTGTCACATCATTAGCCAGCACGAATTGTAGTAGAAGAAAAAGAAAATTTCTTGTTCAAGATAACTTAAGTGAGGTAAATGTTGGGAGTTGTATGATTGTATTAAGTGCAAGGACTTTGGTGATTGAATAATTAGGACTGACGTGTGTGTTGCCGGTTTGTGACTTTTAGTCTGGTTTGGAGGGGATTGTTACAGTTACATAATATACATTGGCTTGCTTCAGTGTAATGGTGGCTAGTTATGAACGAGATGAGCTTTGCGTTTTGAAGTAGTTCATGAGTCAGTAGTAAACAAATGGGAAGAGTACTTTATTTCAGGTTACAAAGGGTAACTTGATACTTTTGTTTTTCACAACCAGTAAATTCAATTAGAGGTCACGAATCGTCGCTTCTAGTTCAAGGGACATATTTTAGAGGATTGACGAGACTATTTAGTTTTGAAACAGTTTTAACGTTTACAAAATAAGTAGAAGTGACTATTGTTTTGTTCTTGTATGCAAATGTAACGAGATATCTTTAATTTCAGTTACAAGGGGTAATTTGACACTCTTGTTTTTCACAAGGGAGTAAATTCAATTAGAGGTGATGAATCGGGAGCACTTGTTTCACCGAGATGTTTGCTATTTTTTAGGGCATATTGTAAAACATGGAGTGGAGTGGAGTGGAGTGGACTGGAGTGGATTTGTAAAACATGGAGTGGATTTGTAAAAGGTGGATTTGTAAAAGGTGGATTTGTAAAAGGTGGATTTGTAAAAGGTGGATTTGTAAAAGGTGGATTTGTAAAAGGTGGATTTGTAAAAGGTGGATTTGTAAAAGGTGGATTTGTAAAACATGGATTTGTAAAAGGTGGATTTGTAAAAGGTGGATTTGTAAAAGATGGATTTGTAAAACATGGATTTGTAAAAGGTGGATTTGTAAAAGGTGGATTTGTAAAACATGGATTTGTAAAAGGTGGATTTGTAAAAGGTGGATTTGTAAAACAATTTGAAATTAAAGCGCGCGACGAGAAAAGTACGGATTTTTTTTTTCGCGCAGATCAAATCGAAAACCGTGCGGGGGACAATAAGCGGCAAGCACGTAACACTTTTGAAAGAAAACCGGATGTTATATAATAACCAGAAGATGTGCAAGCGGCTAACAAGTTTTGATTTCTTTTTTGATTTATTTTGAATGGCGTGACAATGAAAACCAGCGAAATCAGGACGCACAATAACAGAAGAAACAATAACGTCAAGGTCTTCCAAAGATTAAGGTTGAAACTAATTAACTGTTTGCTTGAGATTCGCTTATAAACTAAACCCAGTTATTTTTAGCTTGGATCGAAATTGACCAATTACGAAACTTCGTGTCTTCCTTGGAGGTCCGCATGAAAAAGAACTCATTTCTGCGCTGGAGTGAATGTTTGACCTTTGACCTTTAAAATCTTGCATAATTTTAATTCTAGCGCGAAAGTTTACACGGCGCGCTTGAGATCGAGATGGCGGCTTTCAAGCTTCCATCTCTTTCTCTTAAAAAGCGAAGACGGCAGTTATCTTTACCAGAGGTTAGGTGGAATTCTATAAGCCTAAAGGAAGAACTAGGAACTAGAGGAACTTTTGGAACAGTTTATTAGCTAAATGCACCGGCGGGGAGCAATGTGTTGTTATTAAGAAACTTAAAGCTGATTTCCAGTCCGTACTGCGCACTCTCGAGAGTTTGTTTACGTTTTTTGTTTTGTTTCATGTAAGACGTCACGAAATGTGAACATTTCGCAACTACTTACATGAAGTAAATTCGAAGTTTAAAAACAACCGCCATTATGGATGCGAAGCGGTCAAAACTTAATGCTTTGTTCTTTCTCATATCACTTGATGAAACAACTTTGCAGCTGTAAAACTCAATGAAACTGTTGGAAAAATAATTTGAAAGGCCTCAAAGATAAGGTATGGGGTTTTAAACGAATAACATCGATTCACATTCCATTGAGTGCGCCGTTATAATGTTTATAAACATGAGGGTACTGAGACTGCGCAGTACGGACTGGAAATCATCTTTAAAGGGGAGGCTGCAGATGCCAAACGACGTTTTGAAAAGGAAGCCGCTATATTGTATGCCGTGAAAGGTCACCGAAACATCTCCTGTTTCTTAAAGTTTTGCCTGGAGCCCCATGCGATTATGATGGAGTATTCTTGCTTTGATTTCGGTCCACTTGGTGTAGAGAAGAAAGTGTCAACGCTGGAGGACTTCTTCCATTTTGTGGACGCCGAATTTGACTTTTCGGCATTCGCGGATTTGTTATTGGTTTGCGCAAAAGATGTAGTAACTGGACTAGCGTTCCTTCACAGCAACGGTATTGCCCACCGAGATTAAAGCCGGGCAATACTCTCGTCTGCAACCAGCACTACGATAAAAATGATCTCAAAACATCATATGCCAAATGCCCCATTGTGTGCAAACAAGGTTATAAAGTTTTTTATTATATGGCTTCAGATTGGCAAAGCGCGCGAAATAGAAAGAACTTCCGGTGAGTTCACGTGACACCAGTGCTGTCAAATATGCAAATCAGAAGTCCGATCCCCAGAAACAGAAAAGTACTTTGCCAGTGCAACCTGTTTATTTGGCCATCACTACATTTGACAAATACAAATGATCTCAATGCTTCAAGTGAAAATCTTGTTCTCGTGAACAGCTTGATGATAAAATCAAAACATCTGATGCGCTCGTATGGAAAGCTCGCGTGGAAAACAAGCGATGTTTGAAAGTTTTGAACCTGACAAAGAATATGCATGCATGTGCTCAACTAAACTTTACACAACAGTTTATCATCCCTTATCTAACCCTTTGCCACTCTCGATTATCATTCTGTGTCGTGTTTCACCCTAAAAAATCACTGACTCGTTGAAGACTTGGAATTGGCAGTTAATGTTTTTTTCCGGCGAAAATCTGTTCAGCTCTTTCACAGGTAACGCGTTCACTTCTTGTTTGGCCGGTCCTTTATAAAATAAATAAAGAACTTGTTCTCGTGCATTTTTGAGTTATATAAGCACTTGAGAATTAAGCGCCTCGTGCTTCTCTATGCACGTTTGTCAAAAGCGTTTGTTGCGCCCTGCTTGGTGCTTGAACTTAAAAAAATGATGTTTCTATGAAAATCGCGCAAATTTTGCATTTTCCGTCTTTGTTTGTCCATAGCTGAAGAGTATAGCGGGAATCTTTTTTTCGATCACCTGTCGAGTCAGGGGAGCATCGCAAACAGCAGTGTTAAAGCGTGTAGCACCCATGTTTCTTTGTCGTTGTTGTTGTTGTTGTTGCTGTTGTTGAACTGATGTTTGAGAAATTTACAATATTTCGTTCAACAAAAAAAATGTGGAACAAACGTGTAGCACCGGCTCAAACAGTTCAGTTTATTGATTCGAATTCATCCGTTTCTGACCAAGAAGTGTTACAATACGTTGTGATAAAATATGGAGGAATTATTTCTTTGTATGCTTTCCTTACAGTTAATGTTAAGTGAATTAATAGTAAAAATAAAGAATGAATTTTTTGGAATGTATGTAAAAGTAAATGCATGTAATTATTTGAAATGTATACCATTGATATTGTTTGCCAGAAGGATCTGCAAATAAAATAAAGTTTATTGTTTTACCTTTGTTTAATATTTTTTTTTACAAATCCACCTTTTGCACAAACTAGAAAAAACAAAGATTTATGGAATTAAATAACAGTTGATTTTGTTAGCCGCTTGCACAAACGTCTGATTAATTATACTGTGGGATAACATCGGTTTTCTTTCAAAAGTGTTACGTGCTTGCCGCTTATTGTCTCCCGCACGGTTTTCGATTTGATCTGCGCGAAAAAAAAAAATCCGTACTTTTCTCGTCGCGCGCTTTAATTTCAAAT
>JAHPZR010000629.1:0-7500 GCA_019787425.1 Platygyra sinensis | reverse complement strand
TTTCCAACCACCTTAAGGGAACAGTTCAGCAGACATGGAATCTCAAGGCTCTCGTGTCTGACAATGGGCCGCAACTAGTAAGTCATGAGTTCAGACGATTCGCAGAAGAGCATGTCAAGCATGTAACATCTTCTTCACATCATCACAAGGTCAATGGCAAGGCAGAGTCTGCAGTGAAGGTCACCAAGAACTTGTTCAAGAAAGCCCTCAGGGATGGCAGAGATCGATGGCTTGCCCTGTCAGAATACAGAAACACGCCTGTCGAAACCATTGGATCAAGTCCAGCACAAAAACTCATGTCTCCAAGAACAAAGACACTAATGCCAACAGACTCAATCCTGCTCCGCCCTCAAGTTGTTGAAGGTGTTGAAAAGAAGATCGAGTTGAAAATGCGGAAAGCAAAGAACTATTACAATCGGTCGCCACACCCACTACCACAACTGGGAGTTGGACAAGAGGTTAGAGTACCACCTCTCAAAAAGGGACAAAGTTGGCAAGCTGGAACCCTTGTTGAACAGCTATCAGACAGATCCTATCTGGTAAAGACTGGGAACGATAGCATTCGTCGAAACAGACACTTTCTCAAGCCTAAGGAACAGAAAGTGCCCTCAGAAAATGCCAAAGAACAGCCTGTTGCTATTGCTCCTGATCCAAAAGGTAACAGCCCAAATCTACCTGATCCAGCAACCTGTACCTCTTCTGATCCTCTGTCTGATATCCCTCCTGATCCTGTGCCTGCAATGCCCACAAAGCGCACCCGTACCAGAGTAGTGAAACCACTAAAGAGATTCAGTAAGTTTGTCTCTTGAACTTTAAAGAGCAGTTGAACTGTCAGAGAGACTCAAGAACTTTGTTTACTTGTGTTCTATTCTGCAAGTTTTGCTCAGTCATTTTTTTTTTGTAAAAAAGGGAAGATGTTATGATAGCTATTGTTAGCTTTATTACGTCATAGTTTTTGGACCATTTTGTGATGCCCATATTTGGCATTAAAGTTAAGCTGTCTAATTGCAATGGCGCAGTTTTGACTTGTTCATCGTCCGTGAACAACATGAAGTAGAACGTTACTGGAAGAGATTATGATTTGTAGGGAAAATGCCACAGGATTAGCTCAAGACAGAGTGATTTGGAAAACCTCATTGGGGTCCCTTGTGTCACTATGGCATAGCGACATCGAATGAAAAGACAGAAAAAGCAATACAAGACTTATTATGCTCTTGAAAAGCTTGCTTTTATTTGTCTTCAGTTAAAACTCGAACATTTCTTTTTCTTCGAACACAGACGGTGATAGCAGCTGGTCAGTATTGAGATTCTGGGCGTTTTACGAGCCAGGCCTTAATTTCAGGAACGTCACGCACTTTCTTGTAATGTTCCTCTAACTTTGCGAATTTACTGAGCTGCTCAGGAACTTCCGGTTTTCCTTTGCCCAGATAGTTGTTGAAGAGGTCGAAGAACATAACGTCAGCATAGGTCAACTAAAGAAAATAAACAAACAAACTTCGAAGTTAGACGGATGATTATCACTCCTCAAACGAACTGACTAGATTTCGCAAATGTTCGTGTTCCTAGGGTTCCTCTCCGAGTACTCAGAGATTTTTCCCGGGGGGCGGGGAAAGGGGGGGGGAGCTCTCGTATACAGAGAACGTGGCTGTTCCTTGCACCATTTAGGGGTTAAAAACACAGTTTTCGTATAGATACCTCAGTAGAGCTACAATCCACCAATCAGCTAGCTCTCGGTTCAGCAAGCCGTTTCAACCCTTTTAAATTACCCTATGTAGGCTCCTCCACTAGAGAAACACAGAAAAGGCTAGGCAAACTTGTACAGCGCTACTGTACTAACATCGAAATTAAGTTAGCTTTTTGTTTTTTTAAGATTGGTAGTCTGTTAAGTGTTAAGGACCCTGTTCCTCTCGATCTCCGTTGTCTACAAGCTTTCATGTACAGGATCGGCTGTAATGCCTGTTACATCGACGAGACTAGCCGACATCCCTCGACGCGCGTATGCGAGCATCTGAGCAGGGATAGGAACTCACATATATATTTATCTGCATTTGTAGCAATCCCAGGGATGTCGGCGCTTAGCCAATAAAAACTGCTCTTTCATCGTGGATTGTGCACCCAACAAACTACAACTGATACTGAAGGAAGCAATGCACATCAAATGGGAGACTCCTACTTTAAACAAGCAGCTGAAACATGCCGACTTAACTCTCTCGTTCTGATGTTGATGTAATTTTTTTAGAACATTTTATGTTTTAATCATTGTAATTATTTCTATGTTTTACAATTTTCTTCCTTGTCTTTTAAAATTCTCGCAAGAGAATCGATACAAAGGAAATACGCCCAAATGTTGTGTCGGCAATTAGTACTGATGGCAGTAGAAAATTTACCACCAAATGATCCCATGAGCTATGACATCACATCATGAGGATCAATGTCCCCCTTTCTCTACCCTCCTAAAAGAGTAACAACATAAACCCTCCCTCTACCCGAGAAAAAGAGAGCTCCAATACCCTGGGAACGTTGCTGAAAGCCCGAATACCAGTTGTGATCATCAAACCTATCTCTTGGAAAACAAGTTTCAGAATTACTTGAATTCAGCTTTCGCAGAGGAAAAATACAAGCTTTTACATTTCCACAGCATGCTGTCTCTCAGAGTCAGTGGTGTTTTTAATGTCCTTAGGAGAGGTGTTAAAAAAGCGAGCTGCGCAGTCCGGAAACTTCGCCGCTTTCACTGTTTAAAACTGCTTTTGTTGGCATAACTGAATCTATCTTTTCTTGCTTTATTAAAACCCGATGTCTGTGACTGATAGGATACACCATTTGAAAAGCATCGATCAATGTAAATCGTGAAAATATTCGAAAGAAATTAGCTTACTGGAAGTGGCTTGGAATGGAGGCTCATCGGAGGGGGCTATCATTAAAAAGAATTTGAATGAATCTATTTCGCATTCGACTGTTTGAAAAGACTCCCCTTATATACCCTCAGTTACAAACTAATTCCTGTCAAGAGATTGTCAAAGTAAGCGCCAGTGAGAGGGAATCCTCCTTTTGGGTCTTACGCCCAAGGTAATCCCTCTTAAGTTATTTTTAGACATTGTACCAGGGGCCCGTTTCTCGAAGCTCCCGGTAATTACCGGGCCGTTAAGCTGTTTTGGTTTCCATTCCAGATGGTAGTTTTAAAAGGTTCGAAAATTGTACAGTAAAGTTATCAGCTAAAGAAACAAAATGGACTTTATTAGAGGTCAGAACACACCCTACTTTTCTTAATACTTTGATATCAAAATCTGATTTCGGGCCCGTTAAGTTAACGGGTCTTTGGAGAAACGGGCCCCTGGGCAGAAAAAAGGTATAAGCGCCCTTATTGTACCCAGTTCTTCCGCGAATATTACTCGCGCGTTGCGTGGATGTCTTCCTGGAGGATCTGTTTATATGTCGTTTCGTTTCGTTTCAAAGCAGAGCAGAAATCCTCCAACGCTGTGGGGTTGCCTTCTTTGATATTTTGATTCCAAACAAGCAAGGGAGCTTCGGCTCTCGGAATGTTATATTACATTTCGAAAATTTAATAGGAGTTTAAATAAGAGACGAATGTCCCCTGCACAAACAATAGGGAGTTTGAGAAAACCACGACGTCAATGGAAACGTTGCTAAACAAAAAGATTAATGAGCAGAAAAATAGCTGTGCACGTGCGTTATAAATCTTTGTACATTTCTTTGCCGTCCTGGTTTTCATACGTCGAGAAAATCCCAAACGGTCTGGGATTTTACTGATGCCCGACCGTCCAAGATTTTGTCGACAAATGAAAACTCAAAATCGTAGATAATCCCCGACCGTCCTAGCTTCTTCCAGGCGTTTAGTTTTAGCTTCTTTTAGTTTTCGCGCGCGGTTTTTCGCACTGAACCCTAACTAACTGGACGCCTGGAAGAGTTAGCATTAAATAACATCGGGTGAGGTGGATTTAGTGACCAGCGGTTAGGGTTAGGGCTAGAGGTTTTGTGAGGAATATCATCATATTGCGGGCGCAGAAAACTATTTCACCCCTGTGTTATCTAATGCTGACCGCCTGGAAGAGGCTACGATCGTCTGGGATGAAAGGGGACAAATCTGGAAAGTCGGGAGCGTTTCTATTTTCCCGAATCGTCCCAGATTTCTGCGATGGTCTGCGATCATTCCCGACAAATGAAAACTCAAATTTTTTACCGTTGGGGACGTCGGCGTCCGGCGGCGATGGATTTCGCTCATTAAATAAGTCATTGCGGATCTTTATTTCTATGATTACTGCTGGAGATATTGACCTACTCGCCATGTGTCCAATATGCAAGTTTTGACATCGCTGCTTTAGCGTTTATCAAATCCTAGCTTGTAAGTCTCATTGAAGTCTCGTATACAAATCTAGCGAGGCAAGCTCAGAGACTATAGTACGGAGCTATTGATTTCTCAGTTCGAATCACAACGACACAAAACATAGCACGTCCAAACTTAACTTTATTTACATTTGTTAAAGATCATTTTCTTCTCAATTCTACATTCATTTAACAATCAATCCATTAAAATAATAACATTTTGGAGAAAACGCGTTAAGAGTGCGATATGCGAGGTATAAATTTGCACTTCTAAACATGAACAAGATTTACCTACGATGTATCATAGTGACTCAGCCCACTAGCTCATTAATTGGCGAAAATTGTTTTTATTGCGTTAAAAAAAGACAGAATGACCCGCTTTTAACTTGTTTTTTTGTATATATACTAATTACCATTAGTACGTTTCCTCTACACTGTTGGTATTTCCTGGCTGTTTTAACAAATTATCATTGTAGCCGGTATCACCCAGCAACAAAACGACGCTATTAGCTCACAAGTCGATGAGGTTACTGATAAACTTTCATTTGCAACTGCGCTAAGATACGTTCGTTTACAGATTAATGAGTTGAAAAGCAGCAAATTTCACACAAAAAAGTCATTTCTGCGTTGTCGTTTGCCTTTGCAACAATATGTACAGGTGCAAAACCGTTCACAAGTAATTGCAGTTTCTTTACACGAAAATAACTTAAAAGTAAATTCAATTACATAGGAAATCTACCCGAGGATCCTGTATTCCCGTGACCATGGAACATTTAAATGTAGTTTTGAGCACATCTAGTTATATAACAAAGTACGGCGACTGGACCGCGAACTCTGCGAATCAGAAAGTGCACTTAAGAAACCATGAATTTTCTTTGCTCCTGCCTCACGAATACCGTTATTTCTTAAGTCTAAAAAGACCAATGTATTGTTAGTCAGAAGAGCTTGAACAAATTCAATAGCTCCCGAATCACGAATAAGGTTGAAACGCAGGTTCAAATGAGTCAAAGAACGATTTGCCGGCAATGCTTTTGCTAGAGCTACCCCGCCAGAAGAGTCGATCCTGTTCCCAGACAAATCTACACGTGTAAGAGTGCAATTTGACTGAAGACTATCCGCAAGTATCGTTGCAACATGAGATCCTATAAAGGTATCTCCCAGATCTAAATGTGTTAGCACGCTGTTCAGTCGTAACGCACCTGCAAGAGATGCTGCAGAAGCTTCACTCTGACTTAGATCATTCCCTCTTAGATCTAAATTAACAATCCCACAGTTAACATGAAGAGCGTGTTCAAGATCAGCAACTCCAGCATTTACAATTCTGTTTCCTCTCATACATAGGTGCGTGAGGGTGCGGTTTGATTTAAGAGACAGCCCAAGAGCAGCTGCTCCTGGGCCGCTGATCCTATTGTGCTGGAGGTTGAGACGGGCAAGCACAGAATTTGAACGAAGAGCTTGCGCAAACGCTGTTGCTCCTGAATCCCCAATCCTATCTCTCTTCAGCTCTCCACTGTCCCGATATCCCAAATCTAAATAGGTTAGGGTGCGGTTGGACTCCAAAGCTTTCGCAAGGGCAACAGCGCCTGAATCACCGATCCTGTTATCACTGAGATCTAAATACATCAGAGGACAGCCAGACCGAAGGGCTCCTGCAAAATTTTCAGCTGCTGAATCGTCAATCCCATTTTCTTTTAAACTTATGTGAGTCAATGTGTGATTCGACTGTAGGGCTTGTGAAATTTCATTTGCGCCAGGACTGAAAATAGAACGACGTCGCAATTTTAGACGAGTTAGCGTGCAGTTGGAACGAAGAGCGTTCACGAGAATTGTGGCCAGGGAAAAGCGCGTAGACATGTCGGTAAACGATGAGGACAGAAGATGTAAAGTCTTCAGCGTGCGGTTAAACCGGAGAAAATGTTCAATTGTCTCTAACACTGAGTTATTCAATCGATACCTCCAAGATAAGAACATTAATGTGGAATTAGATTTGAGGTACTCCAAGAGAATCTTCATATTGCTGACAATCCCAGCCTCCTTAGGTCCAATAACTAGTTTATGTATTGGAAAGGACTCAGCTAGTACTTGGACCATTTTCTTCTTACTGTCTGTTAGTTCATTCTGGCGACCGTCGCATTTTAAAATAAGACTGAAAACTGAGTTTAAAGTAGAAACTCTCGTTACTTCGTCTTCGTGCTTGATAATAGGAAGAACATTCATAAGGTCTTCGCAGATATCGAAGTCGTCATTAAAGCCGTCATCGACGTCATCACAATCGCTGTCTTGCCTCTTTTGCTCTTCAGTCAATTCAGTCTGCTGACTTTGGAAAGCAGCACAAATTCCTGAAATTACCAAAGTCGCTGCCTCGCCACTCTTGCTTGCCACCATTGTCAACAGGAACTCCCACAGCTGCCAGTACCTGTCGACAGGACTGAGCTGCGCCAGTAGAGTGTCAACTGTGTCTTTGTCACCGGAAAGAACCTCGAGGGTCAAGTGATAAGCAGCAAAATATTCCTGAAAGGTCTTGTGTGTAAAGGCGTAACAGGGCAAGGGCCTGAGTTTGCTTACACTAGCTTCTCGAGAAAGAAAGCATAGCCGAAGGAAATCGATGGACTGACAGTTGACCTCTTCTTCACTGAAGTACATTCGGTCGGCTTTAAGAGCTTTGAGTGCCACCTTCCCTAAACGATTCAGGTTATCTGAAAATGTCTCAACAGGATCTCTTGCATCCAAAGGAACACTTTTCCTTGCAAAATATCTCCTTATGGCGCATGAAACGAGTTCGGTGTACAATTTGGTTCTATTTGAAGGGAATACGCCTTTGTATCTTCACAAAGCAGACACAGCAAAGCCGTGTTTAATGGATTAGTGGTTAATTCCCTGAGATCACTGTCACGTTTCAGTTTTGAAATCAATTTTTCAGCAAGGCTCGGATACTCGTGATTGCTGAAGTACTTGGTAATGTAACTGTCGGCATCCTCGCTTGTGTAGCCAACAATCTCGAGAAGCGTGTCACAATGTCGCCGGACTTTCATTCCTGCCTCATGTCGCGCTGTCAACAAGAGGTACGTATTGGAGAATCTTTTCCCTTGAATCAAAGGCAAGAGAGCCTTGAAGTGATCATCACTCAGTTCATCCAGTCCATCAAGAACCAACAAGATC
>JAHPZR010000627.1:0-25426 GCA_019787425.1 Platygyra sinensis | reverse complement strand
CGCCAAATGCTAGAAAAAAATCGAATTCTCGAATATTAACCGGTTCTCTGAGTGTTCATGGCAGCTACAAGTTCTTCACTCTTGCAAGGAGTTTCTGAAGGGTTAAGGAATTTAAATCTTACACAGAAAAGGGGAATAGATCATGAGTTTAGAAGTATTTTTTTTCAACCGCGTTATGTCGCGGGCAACTCTTCGCCAGCCTTCAGTAGCTCAAGTTATTTCTGCGTTGTGTCTCACAGTGAATATAAATTCTACGCAACTATTAAAACTTTGAATGTAAACCTTACGATTCCGAACCGTAGATGGTGATTTCCACGCCAAAAACAGTAATTCTCGACCATAATTGAGCTTATAACATTTTCAAGCTCTTGAACTGAACCCAGGCGAGTTTTACGCATCGGACTTGTTGAATTCACCGTCACGTCTATCAAATTCGTCCTCTTCCTTGAAGTTTGAATCAAAACATCTTATGAACAGAACCCACATCCTATCTTGTCCTATGTTTCCTCAGAATTGTCCTAGTACATAAATTAAGGAACATCCAAAATAGTTCGCACCGCTATTAGTGTCATTCCTCGCAAAATCCACGGCTAAAGTCAGAGGTAGGAAAACCTGTCTGTCGTTTACAAGAAAACTACGTCGTGGTCTGAGTGGTCACATTAAAATGGAGAGTTTCCGAAAGAAACTCATTCCAAAAATATACTGGTACGTTTCTTTTCTTGGCGAACTTCGTCTGCAGTTTGATTAGTGAGCTTCGACCCCGAATCTTCGAGACCATTTTCCCGCCATTTTCACGCGCGATTGACCTACACATCAAATAACTGAAATGTTGTCGTTCTGTACTGCATGCAAATCTCTTTCAACACAGAGACTTAAACGTGACAATTTCAAATTTGTACATTACCTTGCTCAGTTTGTCCAAGAAGTTTACTAATTCTGGCGCCTAAAATCATTTGCAGAATGGCCTTTGCAGAATGCTAAATAAATTTTACCCGCCAATTGGGAGTTGTTTATTTCACTGTGTTTTTACAGTTTCTTGGACAAGCTACAACTCTTAGATATACTAGCTGAGTACAAGTAAAATCCCCAGCTTTGGTTAATTTTGGGTTTGTCATACTAGTTTTTCGAAACTATGTTTTCAGGCAATTAATGCGAGTTCACTGACAAAACGGGGATTTCAGCAAAACCTGTGCTGAAGATACTTTTATTCGCAAATTTCTTATTACCGTCGCCAGATATACATGAAATTTTTTCAGGTACGTGTAATAACCAGAAAACTTAGCGAAACACGGATGTTAAGCGTACAATGCAACGCTTATTATTCGTAAGTTGCATACTTGGACTGAAAACACAGTGAACGAAGATTCGCGGTCGATCACATCGTCCGAGTTTGTTAAAAACCTGACAAGCATTGCCATTCTCAATAAGTGGTCTCCAATATATTGACTCCTGTGTTTCTCATTTGAATTGATGTGTTGCCTGCAATAATTTCACCAATAATTAATTCCAATTTCTTGAGAAGCTGCTTTACATCATTGAAAAACATAACATTTCCACCTCTCTGTTTTCTTCTTCTACCCCTAATTCCGGAACCTTTGATTGTTTTCAGTTCATCATTAGCGTGCTGAATGTATTCATTTAAAATAATTCTGGCATCATTTATTCTTTTGTTTTCAACCTGCTTTTCAGCATCTGATATTTGCCCACTTTTGTATTGTTTTGTGATATGTGACTTGAAACCCTTCAATTGATCCTCCTATATTTCGCATCCTTGATAATTTTTGAAAGATATTTTCTTTTTTTAGCAGATGTCATTTCTTGCTGATTCAATTTATAATCTACATCTTCATAATTCGCAAGATTCAGATCATCCAAAATCTTATTTGTTAAATCTGCGTCATCTATTGCATAATCAACTTCTTCATCATCATATTCAGGTGGCAGCTCTTTAGGATATTCAGGATCTTTAAGATAATATTGAGGATCGACATATATCTCCTTCTTCCCTTCCAAAACATCTGCCAACGATGCATATGATCCACAAATTATTGTTTTTTGATAAAATTTATCTGTATGCTAAAAATTTGGATCAGTCTAAGTACCAGAATCTTATGAATACCTTCCAGCCGATAAGTGATGAGGTTGGATATGATGTTATTGAAGCTAGTAATGATGACATTATACCTGTTCAAGACCTTGACTCTGACTCACAAAAAATTGTCATTTTCGATGATTACGTATGTGATAAAAACCAAAAACCATTAGTCGACTATTTCATACGAGGTCGACATAAAAATTGCAGTGTGATTTATCTGAGTCAAAGTTACTATAAGACACCTAAAGACATAAGATTGAACTGTTCACATTTCTCTATTTATGAATTCCCAAGTGTTAATGAGAAGAGTTTAATTTGCCGTGAAAATAGCATTCCAAAAGAATCATATGAGAAAGCAGTTGAAGAACCATATAGCTTTGTATATGTTGATAAGCCACGAAAATTCATAACTAAAAATTTCAATGAAACAATATAACTTTATTATATAATGAGTTATTCAAACGGACTTTTATCATCACCATCATCATCAACTATGAGTTCACTTCCTGGACCTCCTGGTGTTGGGTTTAAACTTACAGATGATGGTAATTATGATATTGATGGAAAACGATTGACTGATGTCTCCAAGCCAGTAGATGGTACAGATGCAGCTACAAAAGCTTATGTTGATGGGAAAACGAACCATCAAACAACTAAATATTATCACTTACGACAAAGTTTCACATTTTATGACAGTAGTGATACTGAGTTAGCAATAAGCACTGACAAAATTACAGGATTATTATCAGATTACCAACATGGGTACTATAAAATTGCAAAAGGTGGTGATGAGAGTACTTTTAGTTATGTTTCTTTTAAGATCAAAAACAATTTACCCAAGTCCACCTATTCCACTCTATTCTATTTGTATGGATACAAAAATGATAGTATAATGACTGGTCTTGATCTTGGCCCCATCTTATTTAGTGTTGATCCCACTAATTATCATATTTTAAAGTATGATGATGATGATAGTCTCCAAACAAGGAACCATGTAAAAGGTATCATATGGTTTACTGCTGATGGTGATGGTAGCATGGAAATAGAGTTGAGATTCTTTGATACGTCGATGACGCATTTTGTTGTATTGAGTAGATGTGTAGAAGGTAAAGTGAATTTAGGTTTCAGCATAGATATTTTTAATGTTGCCCATAATAACAGTGGGACATTCTACTTTGAAGATATCAATATGAATGGCAGAAAGATAAAAATCATTGGTACTCCCGCAGATGCTAAAGATGCTGTGAATAAAGAATATGTTGATGATGAAATAGCAAAAATACCACATGTTGCTGCTGCAAATGATGTATTGAAACTTGATGGAAGCAAAGCAATGACTGGTGATTTAGACATGGATGGAAATCATATTTTCTCTGTTGAAAATCTCACTGATTATAAAGATACTGATAGTCTTGATTATAGGCACAAAGATTTACACAGTGTTGTCAACAAACATTATCTCAATGAAAATTTTCTCAAAACTAAGGGATACAATTTTAATTTAGGTCAAAAAGTAATCAAAAACAGTGCACCTTATGATGATGGATCTTATGATGATAACACCTTGGTTAGTAAAGCTTTTGTAAATAATGAGATTAGTAAAATTCCCCCTACTGATACTTCAGACTTACTAAAACTAGATGGAAGCAGAAGCATGCAGGGTGATCTAGATATTAATAATAATAGAATTAATAGTTGTGGTAGATTAACAATGAATAATGACACCGTTAGCCCAATTGAAATGTATGGTAGTAAAATTTTAAACTGTGGTGGTTTAAATATGAATAATGATTTTAATAGTCCAATCAGTATGAACAATAATAGAATTTATAATTTACCAATTCCTACTGGAGGTCAACAACCTGTTACACTCAGTTTTGGTGATAATCGTTATCTAAAGCTTGATGGAAGTAAAAGTATGACCGGTAATATAAACATGAATAGTAATAAGATAATCAATTCACCAAATCCATCAAATGATACAGATTTGGTAACCAAAAAGTATATGGAAACACATGTAAGCCAGTCTCATGTCACTAGCTCTGATAAATCAAATGCTTTCCAGTATGTTATGAATAATCCAACCCATCTGATTGAGGAAGATGACATTGAATTTGGGAATTTGGTGACTTACAAACAAAGTCCTCATTCAATTAATAAAAAGGCTATTGACACAAAACTGATATTTGATGCGGATCACGGCTATTACAGTTCAAGACTCTCTATTAATCTCTATGTATTGCCGAATGGTAGTTATACAATGGCTCTTGAGCTAATATGGTCTACAGATGATGTCGATCATCAGACTGTGTCTCTTAATGGCATCAGTGCTGTTGAGACCATTCATGATCTGTCAAATAAGACGTTTGATAATTATTCAAGATTGATATTACAGTTCAGTAAACATACAGACACATCACCAAATCATCTGTATATAGACATTGTGATTAAAATGAAAAGTGAAAAATCATATCCAGCAAAACTACAAACATACTTGGTGTGTTATGGCGTTAAAGGGCTACAACCAGATGTCCCTTCAAATGTTTATGATGCCTTGTGGAGCATCAATAATGATAAACTGACTTTCAATGAAATGATTGATATGGGGAATAAAAAAATAACTGGAGTTGCTGATGGAACTAATAATGATGATGTTGTCAATTATAAACAGTTAAATGATTACAAAACATTATTTCAAACAAATTTATCAGGTTTACAAGATTCAATCACAAATATCAATACAGCTTTGCAAATTAAAATTAATAATTTATCTTCAACAGTTAAAATTATATACAGAAATTTAATAAGAAATGACACAAAATTATCATTAATAAAGAAAATTTATTTCCCTGATTCTGTTGAAAGTAGAACTCAAAATAATTATTCATATTTGACAAATGATAAAAATAATGGAGATTTGACTTTTTACTTAGTCTTCCAACATGATGATAATACTAATGATAGTATGATAATAACTCTACATTGGTTTTCAGATATTCCATTAATCAATATTTTCATCACAAAAGACAGAGTAATAGTTTCAAAAAATGCTTTAATCAATGAGTCAAGTTTAAGAACAATATTCATTCCAAATAATGTTAAAGGAAAAAAATTATATTTTTGGTTATTCATCATAAATAATACCATGAATATCATTTTCAGTGGTCTATCCCACGAGGTAAGTGTACTTCATGATGGTATTAAAGATTTAAATGAAGAATTCAATATAATATATGTGTCAGATTCTCCTTTCACCATTCAGAGAGGTTTAATAACTAAAAATATCTATAATTTGAGTAGTGATGCTTATGGAGATATCAAAGAATATGAAAAGAGTCAAGGTACAATTGTGTAACTAATATGTATATGAAACAGTCACGAAGAAGTATATATACGTTGAATGGTTTTATTCATAATAAAGAATCGCAAAAAAATATATTCAACTGGAATCATATTTCAGATGAATTGACAGAAGAACAGATTGAAGAATTAAAGTCTTACTACCGCACATATCATAAAAAGTGTTTTGCCTACAAACAAGCATTAAAAAGATTCAAAAAACATAAATTACTTGGGAACTCATTATCCATCATATTTGCATCCGGTGGTTTAGCTTCCAGTATAGCAACCGGTGGTATTAGTTTGGTTGCCATCAGCACCGCAGCACTATTGATTCAAGGTTGGATGTCGCACAAAAACCTTGATCTTAAGATCCAAAATTGTACAAATGCTTACCAAAGCTATCAACATTTGCTAAATGAAATAAAAGATATGATGAGAAGCGGAAATTTCAATTCATCTCATATTTACAACACAATGAAGAACATTGATGATTATGTGACAGACAACAGTCCTATTGTTGATAAATATTTGGTGAAATATGATGAAAAATTCAGTTGTTAATTATCAACTGAATTCTATCACCTATCAATGATTGAACCTTTTCCCAATATCGTTCATAATATTTTAGCGTCCTCTTAGACTTTGTTACAAAGATATCTTTGTAAGGAAGCCCGAGCATCTTGAATAATTGCTTGAGGATGAATTTGATGCTTATTATCCGTTTTTTCCCATGATTAACTTTATGAAGAACACTATCAATCTCAATGAATACTTTATGCATCTGATTACTTTGTTTATGAGTCAATTGAATATCATTCTCACTGGATATACTAAATAACACATTATCAATATGGTAATTTCGATGATATCTCGATTTATGTTTTATCAGATGCATATTTTCATAGAAATTGAAGCACTCTGTGACATAATCACAACCATGAACTAAACCACAATTTATACAGATATTCATACCATTTACATTTTCCATATCCTGTTCACTACAACATGACTCAACCGCTTTAACAACTTCTACTAATTGTTGATCACAAATGGGGCATAAATATTCTTTCTCACGCTTGAATTCATCATGAATAACACTTTCACACATTCTATACTATTATATGAAAGAATACTTTTTTGAAAAAAAATTTTTTAAAAAATTTTTATTTCTTAAAAAATTTATGATCTGAGTGTTGTTAGATGGTGATTGGTTAAAATCGTACGACCATGATCTGATCAAAAAACAATGGTTCAACATTGAGCAGATGTCTTATTCATATTGAAATTTTTAGTTTTCATGTTATAAAATATTAATTTTCTTTACTGCAGTCTTCACAAATAAACAAACCATCAGAAATTTTCTGTGATTATAGAAACATTTCAGAATGCATTTCACCACAGTTTTTACAGTAATATAATATGTGTCGGAATTTCACATCCCCATTTTCAGAACTATCTTCATCATTTTTAGAACTATCTTCACAATTTTTATAACATTCATTGTTCAATTCATTCAATTTCTTAAATTTTCAATCAACATAACATGCTTATCTCTTCTATCATCAAAAGAATCTTCAATTGATTTAATCAAAATAGTAATTTTCTCAGTCAATTCAACATCATTAACTCCATGAATTCGCTCATTCATTTCAAGTAACATTTTACATTTGTTAATAAAGCCATTCATTCGATTACATAAATCTTCAAAATCTTCATAAATAACGTTATAAAGAAAAACCTGTTTCAGTCTAATTTCAGACATATGATTCTATATCATAATAAAAGAAAATAAAATTTTAAATGTGTTATTTCCTGTGATGGTTCAGATTTTATATTTCTAAAATTTGAATCCTATATTTGGTTACCATATTTAGTTCCTATATTTTCATTTTATATTTTCTGATTATAGATTTTGGTTTTGGTTCAGATTATATGATTTATAATTTGAATCAGATTCAGAAAACAGTGCTGGTAAAATATGCTGATAAAGTGTGCTCGAACCCCCAACTACTATACTACTCACTGTTAATTTAAAGCACTTTTATTTCATTATAAAACCTTATTAGTTCACAACTCCTCTATTGGCTCTTCACAGTCACTATATGGCAGGACGTCTTTGTTCAAAATCGAGTCCAAAATGTCTTTTCGTTGATCTTGAAACAACTCTGTCTCCCTAAAACATCCATGGACTTGTTTTGGAAGGTTTTTTAAAAATCACAGTAAATAAAGCAAGATACTTAGCAAAAAATTCATGTTAATTTAATGCATGTAGACCTAACATTTGAAAAATTTGCATTTAGTGTAATGCAAATTTTCTTCACATTGTCAACGTGCATTGTTAATTTCCTATAGTACGGTAATTAAAACTACAGATAAGACAACAAATAGCCCTGCTCTTCAGCTAACCAAACATATGGAACAGGCCCCACTTTCTACTCTGTCAACGAACCTCACTTAAACTACTTGTACGGGTTTCCCTTGTTGGTTTCCTGATCATGTGGTTTTATTCAAGCTCAAGTCGAAGGCATTGTTGCATTCAGACTGAATAAGTCACTTCAATCATTTTTGCAATGCTTCAATCCTTAAAATATATAATTTGTATAAATAGAAAATCCTGACAAACTGTTGTCATGTGATCCAGATATTCTGCAACGATCAATCATCAAAGTTACCTACTGCATCATGCAAAGTAAAACCAACTAGTTGAATGCGGCAAAGACATATTGAACCAATAAGCTCTACAATTATGTTACTCTATTGCTCCATGCCACGAAAGAGGAAAGAAGTCCCAGACCAAGGTTATTAGAATAAAATGTTTGTTGCACACAAAGTGAGGTAAGGTTGCTCACGTGGTTGGGAATCTGTAACTTCTCTTGAGAATATGCTCTACCATCACCATGGACCTAAGTAACACACAAAGAGAAGACAATAACTGTCTAACTGTAACAACGTCAGCCAATAAAATATATTCTCATCATCATCGCCATCATCATCATCATCATCATGCTTCACCAAATTAAATTATGCAACCCCAAATCACAGATGATCATACCTGATTTTTAACTTTATGTTAAATGAAATACCAAAACTGTCAATGATCCACTTTCAGGCAAAGACTCTTGACGCTTGAGTTACTGCATGGACCTCCATAGGACATGCAACCACATATATATTGCATTACACTTGTTTTGAACAGTAAATGAAGAGTGCACACTTATCTTTGTTTTCCTGTTCAACTTTTGCCCCATAGTTAACGTATTAAAGTTTATTCACCTCTTTTGAGTAGTCAACCTCTATTGAGCAATCCCCCGGTTATTTCCTGAGGTTGACCGCTTGATAGAGATTTGACTGTAATCTTAAATTTGAACATCGGAAAATTATCAGTTGAAAGTTAAAATACCTTCCACTATTCTCCTGGTTGCCATTTCATTCTCTTTCTAAAACAAAAAAAAAGCACAAAATTATGTACTGTTGTTGGCTTGCACAAGTACAACCCTTGGGATTTAATTACCAATACCTAGGATAGCATGGATGCCATTCAGGGAAAGATGATTACTTAAATTTGAATTGCCAGAAGAAAACTAACACCAACAAAGCAATGCATATCATGGCTTAATGGAATTGTAATACACCGACCTCTATATTTTGAGAAACATGTTTTGGGGATTTGCGATTGTCCACCTGGAAAGATATGGATGAGAGAAAAAGAATCAATAATTAACAGGAGTTTCAGTAACATTTCCAGCAGAAAGACAATTGAGAACTTCTTAAAGGAAAAACATTACTCTAGATGGTCAAATCAGGCCCGGGCAAAATCATCCTCACAGCCAATCAGTTGACTGACGTCTGGTGTCTGACCCTTAATGAAACAACCTAAATAATAAAATTTCTTTCAGCTCTGCTTCACATCCAATACCTGGATTGTACTTGTTTATTTATTCCTCTGTGTTGTCAGTGATATTTATCCTTAATGTTACTTCTACAGTGAAATGTGCCATGGAAGCCTACTTGTTAGTACATTGGACCCTGGAATGCTCTTGGAAGAGACACTTCACTTGAAGAGTCGGTAGCTCTCCCCATGTCAGCCTAGAGCTATGTACTATTAAAAATGTTACAGCGACCTGACAGAATACCGGGAGTAAGCTGTGATGGACTAGCATCCCATCCAGGGGGGAGTAGCAATACTCCTAGCCACTGGAAACCAGATGATAAGTTCAGACCCAGTGTTGCCCATTAAGCATTGCACACTGTGATCTCTTGGCAGCCATTTTTGTGATGCTGAAAATTCTGAAGCTTTTGTTTGCTGCCAGAATAGAACTCATAAACAATAGATGCCTCGCTCCCGTGAAAACTAAAACAACAACAGAGGCGTGCGAAGCCTAATGGCCAATACTGGGCCTTTAAGGTTCCAGTTGATGCCTGGCTAAAAAAGTTAATTTCAGACCCTGTCTTATTATCATTATCATTATCATTATCATTATCATTATCATTATCATTATCATTATCATTATCATTATCATTATCATTACAGTATCATTATCATTATCCTTATCCTTATCCTTATCCTATCATCGTCATCGTCATCGTCATTGTCATTGTTATTGTCATTGTCATTGTCAATGTCAATTTCATTATCATCATTATTATTATGCTACCATGTGATAATATATTGATTATTAATAATTAAATAATAATAATTATTAACTAAAGGAGGTGTTAAAATCTCAGACTTACCTTCCATCCTAGAACAGTGACAGTTCCACAAGCCTCTGGAGAATCAAGGGGACTACAATGACAAAAATCTCCAAGTCAACAACGTGCTCTGTACTCAATATTTAAAGAATTCTAACTTTAATATTGACATCAACTAAGATGTATTCTTTTCTGCTAATAAAACTACTCCTTACGTCAAAGTCAAGAGCAATTTCTGATCTACTGGTGTCAAAATGTCCCCCATAGTACACACTGCTTGGCCTAACAAGGACATCTGTGAGGAAAAATATCTGAATTAAATTCACAAAGCTGAATATTACACTTCCAGAAACAGTCAATAAATTTATGCATTAAAACTGAGAGGGTAATTTTTAAAAGTGTGGTTCCAGAGACTCTAGTTCCATGATTGAAGTAGTCAGTAACCAAATATTAATTTGGTTCAAACAGAGGAACACTTTTCATGTTACATTGTTTTCGGCGGCCCATCAATCAAATATTCTCTAAACTAGTTTTCCCTTTGCCTTGTCTGCGCACTTGCTTTCAAAATGGTGATTGTACAAGATGTGCTGATAAAATGATGCTACAGGTATTATTTTGTTTATCATTTCTAGATGGATGTTTGAGCTCAAGAATAATCAAGCTATCCCTACCAACTATATATTAAATATTTTGGGCGTCAAATAACCTTTGATTGTTGTGACAGGTACACCCCTGATCATGTACTGGGTTTCATTGCAACAATAAGTTTCACAAAGCTTGACGATTTATATAATGTACCTGTCTTCCTATTCAAGTTTCCAACATACCTCTTCTTTCTCCCTGTCTCTAACATCAAACACCGCTAACTTCAAGCGAGTCAGTTCACTCACAGCTCCATCTGGGAACACCACCGTTGTCAAGAAGTATGGATCACAACTTTGCTGTAGATTGTGTGAAGGAAACAGCATGAAAATATAAAGTAATTTCAAATTTGTTTATTGATAAGAAGAACACCATTGAGTTACTAAACAATAAGGTGACAGAGTATGTAAGACAAGAGTACATATGCACAGGTTTTTTAAAACTGACCTCTATAATTTCAGTTTGAGCATGTTTACTCCATGTTGTAGCTGGTGGAGTCATTGTTCTGATTTCAACAAAAGCATTTGGCAATTTCCCTTCCTCACTACTGATCAGGTTGTGACATGCTGCAGATTAAAATTTATAGAAATAATACATTGTTTATTTCTGTCAGTACATGAAGAGGGCAGCAAGAGTTGTTGATATGAATAAAGTGTGTGTGAAGCCTTGGAGCCAACTGGCTCATAGCTTCCAGAGCTTATTCCGGTTGGTGTAGCATGAAGTGGGTAGGAGTGTTTCTACTCCCCCTGGATGGGATGCTAGTCCATCGCAGGTCACTCCCGGGCCGCAATTTGTTAGGTTTCCCTTAACAATTCGCTCATACCCATTTATACACCTGGGTGGAGAAAGGCACTGTGAGAGTAAAGTGTCTTGCCAAAGAACACAACACAGTGTCCCTGGCCAGGGCTCGAACCCGAACCACTCGATTTAATCTGATGACAAGTGCACCAACATTGAAAAGACTGCACCTCCACTATTGATATGAATACTTAAGATTAATTCAGTTTTCAAGTTAGATCTACCAACATGGCCTTTCTGAAAAATCAACCACTATATATAAATGTTCTTGTTTGTGGGGAGTTGGGGGCATTGGACAAGGATTAGGGGACAGACTGTATTAAAGACTATATAGATGAACTTACCAATACACATTTCTAAGAATGGAGTTTCATCTGCATCTGCGGCACTAGTGGAAGAGTACTGACCGATTCCAGGCTTCAGAGGCTGTCGATAAAATTATTTTATAATAATATTAACCAGTATTAATTAATTTGTAATTAAATTACACGTGTCGAGTACTTTTCAAATCTCAATAAGACTAAATAAATATTCTATAAAGGTTATCTTGGCTGAGCTATTTAGTCAAGTGGGAATTCAAAGCTGGACCCCAAAAAATAAACTTAAGGGACAATAAACCTTTGATTACATGTTGAGAAATTATAATGATCATACAAGTCATTAACCCCTGGGAAACTCTGAAATACCAGTAATGGAGACAGAGAGTTTGGTATTTTGTCCTGCCTCTTAAGGAGTGAAAATTCATGGCTTGATATTTCTTAGGGTATTTAATCTAAAATGCTTTTTTTTTTTAAATAGTTACCCCAGTATAATGGGTATCCTTTTGTCAATCATTGTCTTTGTTATAGCTAAAAATTGTCACTCAATATCTTTGTTTTGTCCTTAGATTTGGTTCAGGTCTCTTAACATTTGAGGGGAAATTTGAGCCACACTAACCTAATGAGATTCTGGACCCTTTTATATAGGCGTTCTTTCTAAATTTCTGACGATCCCTTGCCACTATTACAGTGTATATTAGAGTTAACCCAGCACCCACCCAGAAAATTACCTCTTGTTGAGCCAAAGGGTGCAATTCTGGCAATGGATCCTGCAGTTTATTGATAAAACAACATGTAACAAAAACACTAAGTAAACATACATGTTTGATTTGGACCAATGCATTAATATCCTGTTAGGCAATATTAATTTCTCGTCTTATACAGTGCCTATCTTAAGGGTTAAAAGGTGGCACCTGCAAGTTCTAGAGACAACCTAACAAATGGTCTGACATCCCATTCACATAAAAAAATATTCTGAAGTTTAAAGCACTTATTTATTCTTCCAAATGGATCACATGTGACAAAAACTTTGAAGAAGGGATTTGGTATGTCCATCTGAGTAACCAGTATAGGTTAGAAACTTGCAAGTGAAGGCAGTATTTACTCAGACATATTCCTACAACACAAGCCAGAACATATGAGAAGGTAATGATTATCCTAGTTTCATGTGCACATGAGTTGTTTATACTGACCTATAGACTTCTCCTTTAAAACCACCTCATAACAATGTCCAGTTTCAGCTGGCAAAATCCTTACTCCATCATTTTAATTAATAATTTCTCATTCTTAGTCTTGCATGTTTTTCATTGTTTAGTTATGAAAGCCTAAGGAACAAACTTTTAAGTCTAAGGAAACAACTGATGGAAATAACTGGAAAGGTAACAGTAATGTGGCATTGCACTAATTAATTTTGTGCAAGCTTGAGCACTTTATTGGTCTTTAAGAATTTCCCTGGATAGCTGCATGCAGCTGGTTTTCTGTAAGAGCAGAGTATTGTATGTCAAGTAAAACATGTCCACTCAATGGGGTGGTCAAATGAAAGCGTCTTTTTAAGAACAAAAATGATGGAGTAAGGATTTTGCCAGCTGAAACTGGACATTGTTATGAGGTGGTTTTAAAGGAGAAGTCTATAGGTCAGTATAAACAACTCATGTGCACATGAAACTAGGATAATCATTACTTTCTCATATGTTCTGGCTTGTGTTGTAGGAATATGTCTGAGTAAATACTGCCTTCACTTGCAAGTTTCTAACCTATACTGGTTACTCAGATGGACATACCAAATCCCTTCTTCAAAGTTTTTGTCACATGTGATCCATTTGGAAGAATAAATAAGTGCTTTAAACTTCAGAATATTTTTTTTATGTGAATGGGATGTCAGACCATTTGTTAGGTTGTCTCTAGAACTTGCAGGTGCCACCTTTTAACCCTTAAGATAGGCACTGTATAAGACGAGAAATTAATATTGCCTAACAGGATAATGCATTGGTCCAAATCAAACGTGTATGTTTACTTAGTGTTTTTGTTACATGTTGTTTTATCAATAAACTGCAGGATCCATTGCCAGAATTGCACCCTTTGGCTCAACAAGAGGTAAATTTCTGGTTGGGTGCTGGGTTAACTCTAATATACACTGTAATAGTGGCAAGGGATCGTCAGAAATTTAGAGAGAACGCCTATATAAAAGGGTCCGAATCTCATTAGGTTAGTGTGGCTCAAATTTCCCCTCAAATGTTAAGAGACCTGAACCAAATCTAAGGACAAAACAAAGATATTGAGTGACAATTTTTAGCTATAACAAAGACAATGATTGACAAAAGGATACCCATTATACTGGGGTAACTATTTAAAAAAAAAAGCATTTTAGATTAAATACCCTAAGAAATATCAAGCCATGAATTTTCACTCCTTAAGAGGCAGGACAAAATACCAAACTCTCTGTCTCCATTACCGGTATTTCAGAGTTCCCCAGGGGTTAATGACTTGTATGATCATTATAATTTCTCAACATGTAATCAAAGGTTTATTGTCCCTTAATTTTATTTTTTGGGGTCCAGCTTTGAATTCCCACTTGACTAAATAGCTCAGCCAAGATAACCTTAAAGTTTACAGAATATTAGTCCTTATTGAGATTTGAAAAGTACTCGACACGTGTAATTTAATTACAAATTAATTAATACTGATTAATATTATTATAAAATAATTTTATCGACAGCCTCTGAAGCCTGGAATCGGTCAGTACTCTTCCACTAGTGCCGCAGATGCAGATGAAACTCCATTCTTAGAAATGTGTATTGGTAAGTTCATCTATATAGTCTTTAATACAGTCTGTCCCCTAATCCTTATCCAATGCCCCCAACTCCCCACAAACAAGAACATTTATATATAGTGGTTGATTTTTCAGAAAGGCCATGTTGGTAGGTCTAACTTGAAAACGAATTAATCTTAAGTATTCATATCAATAGTGGAGGTGCAGTCTTTTCAATGTTGGTGCACTTGTCATCAGATTAAATCGAGTGGTTCGGGTTCGAGCCCTGGCCAGGGACACTGTGTTGTGTTCTTTGGCAAGACACTTTACTCTCACAGTGCCTTTCTCCACCCAGGTGTATAAATGGGTATGAGCGAATTGTTAAGGGAAACCTAACAAATTGCGGCCCGGGAGTGACCTGCGATGGACTAGCATCCCATCCAGGGGGAGTAGAAACACTCCTACCCACTTCATGCTACACCAACCGGAATAAGCTCTGGAAGCTATGAGCCAGTTGGCTCCAAGGCTTCACACACACTTTATTCATATCAACAACTCTTGCTGCCCTCTTCATGTACTGACAGAAATAAACAATGTATTATTTCTATAAATTTTTAATCTGCAGCATGTCACAACCTGATCAGTAGTGAGGAAGGGAAATTGCCAAATGCTTTTGTTGAAATCAGAACAATGACTCCACCAGCTACAACATGGAGTAAACATGCTCAAACTGAAATTATAGAGGTCAGTTTTAAAAAACCTGTGCATATGTACTCTTGTCTTACATACTCTGTCACCTTATTGTTTAGTAACTCAATGGTGTTCTTCTTATCAATAAACAAATTTGAAATTACTTTATATTTTCATGCTGTTTTCTTTACACAATCTACAGCAAAGTTGTGATCCATACTTCTTGACAACGGTGGTGTTCCCAGATGGAGCTGTGAGTGAAACTGACTCGCTTGAAGTTAGCGGTGTTTGATGTTAGAGACAGGGAGAAAGAAGAGGTATGTTGGAAACTTGAATAGGAAGACAGGTACATTATATAAATCGTCAAGCTTTGTGAAACTTATTGTTGCAATGAAACCCAGTACATGATCAGGGGTGTACCTGTCACAACAATCAAAGGTTATTTGACGCCCAAATGTTTAATATATAGTTGGTAGGGATAGCTTGATTATTCTTGAGCTCAAACATCCATCTAGAAATGATAAACAAAATAATACCTGTAGCATCATTTTATCAGCCCATCTTGTACAATCACCATTTTGAAAGCAAGTGCGCAGACAAGGCAAAGGGAAAACTAGTTTAGAGAATATTGATTGATGGGCCGCCGAAAACAATGTAACATGGAAAGTGTTCCTCTGTTTGAACCAAATTAATATTTGGTTACTGACTACTTCAATCATGGAACTAGAGTCTCTGGAACCACACTTTTAAAAATTACCCTCTCAGTTTTAATGCATAAATTTATTGACTGTTTCTGGAAGTGTAATATTCAGCTTTGTGAATTTAATTCTATTTTTCCTCACAGATGTCCTTGTTAGGCCAAGCAGTGTGTACTATGGGGGACATTTTGACACCAGTAGATCAGAAATTGCTCTTGACTTTGACGTAAGGAGTAGTTTTTATTAGCAGAAAAGAATACATCTTAGTTGATGTCAATATTAAAGTTAGAATTCTTTAAATATTGAGTACAGAGCACGTTGTTGACTTGGAGATTTTTGTCATTGTAGTCCCCTTGATTCTCCAGAGGCTTGTGGAACTGTCACTGTTCTAGGATGGAAGGTAAGTCTGAGATTTTAACACCTCCTTTAGTTAATAATTATTATTATTTAATTATTAATAATCAATATATTATCACATGGTAGCATAATAATAATGATGATAATGACATTGACGATGACGATGACGATGACGATGACGACGACGATGACGACGACGACGACGGCGACGGCGGCGGCGGCGGCGGCGGCGGCGGCGACGACGACGACGACGACGACGACGACGACACTGGATAATGATAATGATAATGATAATGATAATAAGACAGGGTCTGAAATTAACTTTTTTAGCCAGGAATCAACTGGAACCTTAAAGGCCCAGTATTGGCCATTAGGCTTCGCACGCCTCTGTTGTTGTTTTAGTTTTCACGGGAGCGAGGCATCTATTGTTTATGAGTTCTATTCTGGCAGCAAACAAAAGCTTCAGAATTTTCAGCATCACAAAAATGGCTGCCAAGAGATCACAGTGTGCAATGCTTAATGGGCAACACTGGGTCTGAACTTATCATCTGGTTTCCAGTGGCTAGGAGTATTGCTACTCCCCCCTGGATGGGATGCTAGTCCATCACAGCTTACTCCCCGGTATTCTGTCAGGTCGCCATAACATTTTTAATAGTACATAGCTCTAGGCTGACATGGGGAGAGCTACCGACTCTTCAAGTGAAGTGTCTTTTCCAAGAGCATTCCAGAGTCCAATGTACTAACAAGTAGGCTTCCATGGCACATTTCACTGTAGAAGTAACATTAAGGATAAATATCACTGACAACACAGAGGAATAAATAAATAAGTACAATCCAGATATTGGATGTGAAGCAGAGCTGAAAGAAATTTTATTATTTAGGTTGTTTCATTAAGGGCCAGACACCAGACATCAGTCAACTGATTGGCTGTGAGGATGATTTTGCCCGGGCCTGATTTGACCATCTGGAGTAATGTTTTTCCTTTAAGAAGTTCTCAATTGTCTTCCTGCTGGAAACATTACTGAAACTCCTGTTAATTATTGATTCTTTTTCTCTCATCCATATCTTTCCAGGTGGACAATCGCAAATCCCCAAAACATGTTTCTCAAATATAGAGGTCAGTGTATTACAATTCCATTAAGCCATGATATGCATTGCTTTGTTGGTGTTACTTTTCTTCTGGCAATTCAAATTTAAGTAATCATCTTTCCCTGAATGGCATCCATGCTATCCTATTAGGTAATTAAATCCCAAGGGTTGTACTTGTGCAAGCCAACAACGGTACATTATTTTGTGCTTTTTTTTTCGTTTTAGAAAGAGAATGAAATGGCAACCAGGAGAACAGTGGAAGGTATTTTAACTTTCAACTGATAATTTTCCGATGTTCAAATTTAAGATTACAGTCAAATCTCTATCAAGCAGTCAACCTCAGGAAATAACCGGGTGACCGCCCAATAGTGGTCAGCCACTTAAAAGAGATGAATAAACTTTAACACAGTAACTATGGGGCAAAAGTTGAACAGGAAGACAAAGATAAGTGCACAATCTTCATTTACTGTTCAAAGACAACTGTAATGCAACATAGATGAGGTTGCATGTTCTGTGAGGTCCATGCAATAACTCAAGTGTTGAGAGTATTTGCCTTAAAGTGGATCATTGACAGTTTTGGCATCTCATTTAACCTACATGTAAAGTTAAAAAATCAGGTATGGTCAACTGTGATTTAGGGTTGCATAAGTTGATTTGGTGAAGCATGATGACGATGACGATGACGATGACGATGATGATGATGTCAATTTATTTTATTCAGCTGACCTTGTTACAGTTAGACAGCTGTTGTCTTTTCTTTGTGTGTTACTCAGGTCCATGGTGATGGTAGAGCATATTCTCAAGAGAAGTTACAGATTCCCAACCACGTGAGCAACCTTACCTCACTTTGCGTGCAACAAACATTTTTTTTCTAATAACCTTGGTCTGGGACTTATTTCCTCTTTGTTGGCATGGAGCAATAGAGTAACATAATTGTAGAGCTTATTGGTTCAATAAAATTATGTCTTTGCCGCATTCAACTACTGTAGTTGGTTTTACTTTGCATGACGCAGTAGGTAACTTTGATGATTGATTACTGCAGAATATCTGGATCACATGACAACAGTTTGTCAGGATTTTCTATTTATACATATATTTTAAGGATTGAAGCATTGCAAAAATGATTGAAGTGACTTACTCAGTCTGAATGCAATAATGCCTTCGACTCGAGCTTGAATAAAACCACATGATCAGGAATGCAACAAGGGAGACCCGTACAAGTAGTTTAAGCGACGTTCGTGGGCAGAGTTTAAAGTGGGGCCTGTTCCATATATTCGGTTAGTTGAGGAGCAGGGCTATCTGTTGTCTTATCTGTAGTTTTAATTACCTTACTATAGGAAATTAACAGTGCATGATGACAACATGAAGAAAATTTGCATTACACTGAATTTAATGTGAATTTTTCAAAAGTTAGGTCAACATTCATTAAATTAACATGAATTTTTTGATAAGCATCTTGCTTTATTTACTGCAATTTTTGAAAAAAACCTTCCAAAACAAGCCCATGGATGTTTTGGGGACACAGAGTTGTATCAAGATCAACCAAAAGACATTTTGAACTTGATTTTGAACAAAGACGTCCTGCCAGATAGTGACTGTGAAGAGCCAATAGAGGAGTCATGAACTAATAAGTTTTCATAATGAATTAAAGGTGCTTTAATTAAATTAACAATGTTGTAAAATAGCATGCATTAAACTGACGTTGACATTAATTAAGATGCATTAAATTAACACAAATTTTGTAAAATTGCATTAATTAAGTGCATTGTTAATTTCCTAGAATAGGGTATAACACAAAGTGACAGGACATACACTTCTCTTCCCCCCCCCCCCCCCCCCCCCACTTCCTGGTAAGATACCTTTCCATTGCAGGGCTACCTTCCCTGGGTACAGAGAGACAGTATATGAGAAGAAGAACACAAAACAACAACCCTGTCCAGGGCTCAAACCTGTACCCCTCAACCCACGTTCCTTTGCATGCCATGGCTCCCAAAGGAGATTAGAAATACAGTTTTCCTGAATATTTGCTGGGATGCCCTAAATTTTGTCTTTTTCCCATCAGGATGAGAGGAGTTGTCCTTAAAGTAGTTGAGCTGATGGGAGAAAGTGTCCTTACTTTCAAAATCCCAATTCAACTTTTGTAAGTGCTTTTGATTTTCTAGAAATGACGAAAAATGTAAATGCATGAGTACAGTTTTCATTTAGTTTTCATTAGCTTAAAGCATGCTGCCTCCAGGTAATAATTAATACCCAAATTTTAAGACAGACTGAATTGTAGGGAATTGGAAAATAGAAAATTAATAAATTGACGCCAGTTTTAATGCAATTGTTTAGTTGTTGATCATGAATTTCATCGTAACATTGTCAAAGTAGATGTGGATCCACGAGGTAACAGCCAAATTGATCCGTGGACTACTTTGACAATGTTATGATGAAATTCTTTGCTAATTACAGAACAGACGCATTAAAAACTATATCAGCTTGTTTTTTGCAGTAACAAATTGTCTCCGCTTGACGCATTGCATAAATCATAAATTCTTGTGTCTGTCTGCCTCTTGACAATGAACATTAGCCAATGAATGTGCAAGAATTTCTGCAGTTGACATAAAATGCTTCTTAAACACATGGTGGTGTTAAGAATTTTTTTTCCCAGCTAGTAGCAGACCTAAGACCTCCAGATTACAAAGTTCAATGCACTTTCTTAGACTTTTCGGCCACATTACCCTTACTTTTGTTTGATGTAAGCTGCACTGAATGATAAAATACTGCCTATACTGTTTTTCCTCAGGAAATTGTACATAGCTGAAGAACAACAGAAGATTCTTGAGCTGCATCACTTAGGAGATGTGAGATTTGGTTCAAACATAATATTATATTTTTAAAAAGCCAACATGTTGGGATTGTAAAAAAAATTGATTTGAATTTTGTTTTGATTTAAAGCATTCAATGATTGCCTGACTTTTTCCTTGCTTAGTTAAATCCAAGTTGGGAGAACGCTAGACAAGAGATTCTCGACAATCACTTTAAGCTCATCTGTGCCTACAAAGGCAATCTACAGGAACTGAGTCCTTTGCAAGGTTTGTAAATACATCAGTAACTACATAACTATGCTAGACATAGAAGTATCACAGGACCCAATAACTGGGAAGGAGAGGGGGTGGAAGGTCTAAGCCTTCGTCTTCTCATATCTTTTTCTCCCAGTTCCTGCCCTTTTCTTAGTTGTGTACACCTGTCTGTGTCGTTTCTATTGTAGGAAATGATGATGACGATGATGATGATGATGCAGTGGGAATCCCTTCTACCTCCCAAATCCATCCTAACCCCTATTCCATTCTGTTCCGTTCTATTCTCCTATTTGCGCAAAGTCACTGCCTTTTGCATCTTTTATTCCATGAATTGAAGTAGCATCAATTCTTTCATTCCAGGAACTTGCTTTAAGCCAGCCAGGCTTAGAAATGACAAGAAACTAGCGTTCATACCGATTAATCTGCACATCCAGCGAATGAAGGTCATGCAAGACAGCGAAGGAGGTATCAGGGAACTTAACTCATTTCAATTGTCTACATCTAAACTCTGTTTAGGCCTCGAAAAAGTCAAAACCTTGGGCAGGTTTCACATTTCCTTCACATATTTCGCGCTTGCTTTGGTTTTGCATTGCTACGCTACGTGATTGGCTCACAAATGCGAGCCATTTTGCCATCCGATCAGAAGTAAAGCGGAAATCAATTGTTTTCCTGTGTGCCACGTTGGCTTCATTTATCTTGAAGTTTTGATTGGTTCATTGGATTGCCTGTGTCGTTTGTGATTGGTCAGTTGAAAACCGCTCTCGTAAACCCTGCAAACCAAAGTAAATACGTCAAGCCAATCGCAACAAGCGCTAACACAGCAATAAACCAATTGACCAGTTGGAAGCGCGGGAAACATACAACATAGAACATATTGCCAAGCGCGGGAAAACAGGAAACCGCAATTCGTCCGTGGGAAAACAGGAAACCGCAATGTTAAACAATGCCAAGCGTGGGAAAACATGCATCCCAGTGTAGGCAAACGCACCAGTTTTAAAGACACAAAATCTTGTAAGGTAAGATTACGTTCCTGACTTGAAAAAAAGATAAAATGTGCTACAAAAAAATTCCCTTTTTCTCACAAGTAAAGGACGTTGCATCAGAACCAATAGAGAGTTTATAAAACACAGTTGAGAACCATCCATTCATATGGTATCCTTTGTGTTTTTTTTTCAGCTGGGACGTTGTATGATATCGTCACGGTAGGCGCGCCAGCTGCACACACGCTCAAGTTTAGCCAAGGAGGACTAAGGCGACTGTATCTGACACTCAGAAAGGCACAACAAAGGTAGGAATGCGTGAGGTAGCCAATGAATAAAAAACAGATGACTTGAATTTGAACGATGCCAGCAGATCGCGAGCATGCTGTGAGTCTGAAGACAAAGTGTTTTTGATTATTTTCTGTCGGCTAGCTAAATTTAACCATTACAGTTGCAGCATTCTACAATTTTTTTGTTTCAAAACTATTAATGGCAATTCTACAGTAGTGTCATTCAATTACAGTCCTATACGAAAAAATTAACAAAGCAAGTTTGGCGTGTACACATAAAGCCAGAGCTTTCGAAGTCTACTAAAAAGTACGATTAGGTATTAAAATTATCATATGTCAATTTATTTATTTTCAGCGGTGGGGAGAGTGAAAACAAGGCTCCTGTGGTCAAGCAGTTAAGAGGTAAGTGGGAAGAAACTTTCATATCTTTATAATGTCGAATTCCTGTCGCAAACTGAAGAGGCTATTGATCTTCTGTCAGCATCAATGTAGCTCGGTCAACAGAGCACCACAGTGGTTTCACAGAGGTCAAATTTTGTAGAAAATGTTTTCTGCACTGTTTAGGTGCTTCATTCAGCTGGCAATTTCATTTCCCCGACTATGAACGTTGGAGAAAAGGAAGTCACCGCTGTGAACGCAAAACAGAAACACAGGAAAAAGCATCCATTTAGCTCACTTTTCCTTTTCCTTTTTCACGCTTTTATAGTAAATTTGGAAAAATTTAAGTCGCAGTTGGGCCAGCACTGTGAGAATGTTAAGAAGTAAGTCATTATAATATTTAATTAGTGTTTAACATTAGGAATTTACTCAGAGGAGTAACTGGTAGAGTTTTTTGTTACGGAAGTCGTTGTCATTTGCAAGAGGCTTCATACATGTCAATACTCTGACGAATTTGTGCATAGCATTGTATTTTATTTTATTGTATTGCGTTGTTCTCAATTGTATTGTATTGTTAATCTATTGTTATGTGGATATAATGCAATACAATGCTATGCATAAATTTGTCGGAGTATTGGACAACCCTCTTCTTTTCTTGGCAAGTGTGGACCTCTTCTGCTACTTGCTTGCTTGAACTTTAGAAACGGCTTCACAAATATGAATCAGACACTCGCTCAGTGTATTATTCCTTGACATAGTAGGGATAGTTGTGGACAACACAGGCTGAAGGGTGAAAGAGTTTTTCTCATATGTAGGCTTTGCCTAATCTATAAGTCAGTGTGGCCAGCTCGTCGGCCTCGTAATCCAGCGATCCTTGCTTCGAGTCCCGCTCTGACCGTCGCTCTGTTCACCAAATGAATTTGTTTCTCTGTAGCCCCGAGTTCAAATCCTCTGTCACACTTTTAAATAGCCAACTGGTTTGGCCTCCGGCTAGTCGGGGTTCTTAACAATGTTATGTTCAATTTGAATTGTTTGTTTCAGTTGTTTTCTCGGCCCCACTAGCCTTCGTGCTATAAACAATGCCGAGGGAAAATAAAGGTTTTTTATTATTATCTTGTTTTATACACTATAGAGTACAGGGCCACTTTTATCCACCTACCAAACGGGTCGGCCCGGTTTCCTTGCTTGCTCCTTTGTTATCCACTGCCGAGCCAAACGAGCCACTAAATACATAGACCCAAGAGGTTTTATACTTCTCCAAAAGTGTTAATGCACGGGATGTACAGTTATCATGATGTCTGACCATATTGAACTCTGTGTTATCTTTAAGGGCAATGAATTCTGGTGATGTCACCAGTGTGATGGATACAATGTCACGCCTTTCGGATAAGGTAAAAGAAACAATGAAGGCATTAAAATGCTTAGCAGTTGGGGGGAAAGTACCGCTTCATGGCAAAATGAAATCTCTGATACCGGACTGGACCCTCACCTTTCACCTCGAAGCTGCTAAGCTACTGTTTGCATTGATGATTACGTAACCACTTTCGGAGTACTGTCGGATACTCGTGCTATTCTTTGATTGGATGATAAAACTTGCAAACTTTGCGAGTGTTTTAATGAAGATTTGCCAAGAATGGCACTTGTTTTTACATCTGGGAAGGGAACTAGTCTTTTGTGTGACCTTGTCATAAAACGATCCGATGTTTGAGAACACACGAGAAAAGAAGATTACATTCGCTTGCTCAGACTTTATACATCTCTCCTGTATCCGTAAACACCCGTGGCATTTTATAGCGTCATAATAAATTGACGCTGGTTGGCTCTATCCCGGCCTAATTCGCAGTAAGGTAAAAGAATGCGTATCGCCTTTGGTACGTTATTATACTGAGGATAATATGACTTATCATGTCAAGAGGACTTCCCTGTCTGCTGGTTGGATCGAGCAATTTGGGGCCGAGCCCTGGGTGGGATCATAACAGCTCCTTTGTATGAGCCAGTCACATGGTACGCAAGTTGCACTGTGGGACTTCAATACAAAGCAACTCGTACCAGTCCACCTTGACCTGCCTTTGTATTGGAAGTTCCACTGTGCAGCATGTGTGATTTTATACCACGTGACTGGATCGTCTGCTTGCAGGCTCGGGCAATGCTGGCTGCAATGGCGGTGAGAAAATCTTGCGGGCTGAGCAGCTTGCGGGCTGTATAATAATGTAATGCAAGCATAAATGTTTTGGACATTTTTCCCTGCGTGCTGTGAGGCTGTCTTGCTTATATGTTAAGTTGTGTGCTCATATAGATGCAATGTGCAGAGAGGGTTTGTGCTAAAATGTTTCTTCGCACCGACATTGCTCGTAGTTGCCACTATTGACCTATATTACGAAATAAACTATGTATGTGTGTATGTATGCATGCTACGGTGAAAGAAAAGGTTCAGAAACCTTTTTGTTAATTTTGTTCGAAATAAAAATCACACCCGCTTTCCATCAGTGACAAGAAAATGTTGCTACTTACCGGGAAAATTGCAAAAGCATTTTAAGTTCGTAACCTTTTTTGTCTATACACGAACGAAATTCCCACCATTTTTCAAACTTGGAGAGCCTGGCGCGCCGCCAAATCTCTCGCGCATGCTCATTGCGTCTTCCCGTTGTGAAATGAAACCCTAAAATGGACAAGCAACCAACCCCAGGGGTATCGTTTAACGTTCCATACATCTGATTTAAGCCCCGTTCTCTTTCCCCATTTGATTCCGGAAATCAACCTACTTGTTTGATTCTTTTCTTGCCAGGCCAAACAGTTATTAAAATTCCGTGAAGCTCCATTGGTCGTGGAATCCCTAGCCTCGCTGGAGAAAGCAGTGCCTTCACCCAAAGACGAGGAAGAGCCTGTAGACGGCGGTATGAATGTAATCAGAAGCACAACACCTAGTTCTAGGTGATATGCTTCCAATGTAATCAAATCACTTGTGAAATATATATGCAATCCATTATGCTTCTGTCGCGGATTGTAAGGATTGATAAGCAGATAGGTGTGAACAGAAGCAGAAACACGACAGATCAAATTTTTTGCGTTGTTGCAACTGCCAAAACTTGTTCCCAGGGTGCCTCCTTCCCTGACGATTAAAAGAGATATCCTGGAAATGACAGCCGCCACTGTAAAAGAAACTGCATCACCATAAATAATTATTTTCAATTACTATGTTCTGCTATGCATTATTACCTCCAAAGTAGACGGAACATGAAAAGAA
>JAHPZR010000626.1:0-13719 GCA_019787425.1 Platygyra sinensis | reverse complement strand
TTTAGGTTTTCCACGTGTATTCTTTATCAACTAAACATAAGATGTTCTCTTCACAAATCTCTTTCGCTCGATTCTCTAGCACATGGTTTGTCGCTTACGTCATATAACATCTACGAGAATGTCCAGTCCTTTGGCGCGCGAACGCCTGACACTTAACATAAATTCCTCTACGTAACAACGTAATTTCACTACTTAACACTTCCCCCTAACTTTAAAAAGAAATGTCATCCGTGACGTTTAGCATGCGATACAAAAATATTCCTCTACAACAGCGGCTTGTGTTAGGATTGTTCAACACGTAAATCCTGGAGTGGGGTGATCAGGCCCAGCTCCTTACAGACCACTAACTATCACAGTTTATCTGTCCACACGAATGTTCATGATTCTGTATCACAAAGACTATCTCTGGATAGTTCTCTCAGCATTCATAAAACGAATGTTTAAATACACAAAAGAAACCTAATTTTTTTGTTTCTAAGTTCTCTGAGCAAGAAGAATGTATTACACGGGTTATTGTCTATCTGTACTGGAATGGTTGATATGGCACTTCCCATTGTGGCAATTGAGGCACAGCTGGATAGGGCATCCCATAGGGCATCATCATATTTGCCCTCCAGAACATCATGGGTACTGCAGGTGGAGTTAAAGCGGTCATTGGTGGTGGCAGCATACCGTACTGATTTACTGGTGGCGCAGGTATATAGGGTACTGGTGGTGGTATTCCAAACTGGTCTATCTCAGTAGATGGTCCTGCATTAATCTCTCGTACGTAAGTTGGGTTCCCAGGGCTGTCATATGTTAGCCGTTTGGGTCCTTGTCTTACCCGCTGAGGGCGACCTTGGTTACTAGCATCCTCTTCCATGCTTGTTTCTCCACCGATGGCTTGAGGTGTTTCAGTCGTTGGTACTTCATCAGGAGAATCAGTGATGGTAGCACTAGCCTCCATTTCGCCTGACACCTCATCAGAATTAACATTTGGGGAGTTTGGTTCTGCTCCCGCTGCTTCTTTGCTTGCAGACCGTACTTGTATCTGGGATTGATCATTGCCATCATGTCCCGTGATGGGTAATGAAGTGAAATTTCGGGAAGGTCATCATCGCTGTCATTTCCATCGCTATGCTCGTCCTGTATCAGCTGCCGGCTCTCATCGCAACGATGAAGTGTTGGTGGTCTCAATTTCCTTACGGAAGGGAGCTCCTGCCACTGTTTAGGTGGAAGATGGTCACAAGGAAGTAACAGGTTTCGATGTAAGGTACGAATCTGTCCCTGGCCTGATTCTGGTCTCACGTCATACACAGGGCTTCCCTCCCCTTTTCTTGCAGTCACCACATGAATCTCATCTTCCCAGAAGGCACGGAGCTTTCCAGGTCCACCGCGAGGGGTAAGGTTGCGTACTAGGACACGATCTCCCACTTGCAGTGCTGAAGATCTCACTCGTTTGTCGTAATTCCTTTTTCCTCTAATGGCACTTTTCATGGCAGATTTTGATGCAAGTGAGTAAGCTTCTTGCATGGCAGTCTTCCATTTGGTCACATACTCAGCATGTGATCTGGCTCCCGTTTCTGGCTTGAGGTCAAAGATTGCATCAATTGGTAGTCGAGGGCTTCGACCAAACAACAGGAAAAATGGAGAAAAACCAGTTGACTCATGGACAGTGCAATTATATGCATGAATGAGCTTGTTCACATGGTCCTTCCAACTGGCTTTGCAAGTTTCAGGGAGAGTTCGCAGCATATTTAGTAGTGTGCGGTTCATCCGTTCGACCAAACCGTTCCCTTGTGGGTGATACGGGGTAGTTCTAGAATGCATAACTCCAGAAAGTTCCTCTAACCGCTTGAATAAACGATTTTCAAACTCGCCTCCCATGTCATGATGAAGCTTCTCTGGAAATCCAAAACGTGGGATAAAGTCATTGAAGATCCGATCTGCAGCGGTAACAGCGGTTTTGTTCCTCGTGGGATATGCTTGAGCATACTTAGTAAAGTGATCTACCACAACCAGAATGTACTCGTAACCCCCTGAACTCCGCTCTAGATGTACAAAGTCAATGGAGAGCATTTGAAGAGGAAGCTGTTGTGACAATTGGCTGTAATGGTTCTCTTGTTGGTAGATTTGGACGTCTCTGTTTCAGACAGCGGCATGCATGATGGATAAAGTTGTCTATATCCCTCCCCATATGAGGCCAATAAAATCTCTCACGAGCCAATGCTAGCACCCTCTCAACACCAAGATGACCCATTTCTTCATGGAGTTCACGATACACAGTGCGTCGGAATTTCTGTGGAAGAACTATCTTCTGGTTACGATACAGGATACCACTCTTCTTGTCTACATGAAGTTTGTGCCACTCATTCAGGAGCTTCCGAACCAAGGGCGGTTCCCTTTGCTTCTGCCCGACTGTCGGCTTCTGGTTTGTTTTGATGACTTTCAGAACACGCCCAATGTGAGGATCTTGTTCCTGTGCTCTCACTATATCCACCGCTTTCACCTGATTGCAGCTTGCTGGTGACAGAATATCCATCTGATGGAGCTCCCCGTCGTCATCAGTCAGGGCCATCAACCAGATCGAGTCCCCACTTGACAATGTCTGAATTCCACAGATTGAGGCCTGCAAGCTCTCAGGAACTACCCTCTCAGTACAACTATCCATGTAGTCCTTGAAGTCGGCAGGTATCCTGGAAAGGCTATCAGCATCAGTGTTTAACTTGCCTGGTCTGTATCGTATTTCAAAGTTGAAGTCCGCGAGCTCTCCAACCCATCTCAGTCCTGTGGCATTTAACTTGGCAGACGTTAACACATAAGTTAAGGGGTTGTTGTCTGTGTATACGACAAATTGAGGGGCGTAGTAGAGGTAGTCCCTGAACTGTTCTGTCACTGCCCATTTTAAAGCTAGGAATTCCAGCTTGCCTGAGTGCATATGATAGTTGCGTTCTGATGGAGTCAGAGTTCTTGATGCATAGGCGATTACTCGCGTAGAGCCATTCTGTTCTTGGTACAAGACCGCACCTAGGCCATCCTGGGACGCATCAGTATGTACTATGAATGGTGCATCATAATCTGGATATGCCAGCAGAGGGGGTGACGTTATGTGATGTATTAAGACTTCTAATGCTGACTGGTGCTGGGTCTTCCACTGCACTGGTGATGAAGATGGTACTTGCGCACTGTTTCCCCTGGGACTATGTTTAGTGGAGGTGACATTCCTCTTCTTTTGCAGGTCAAGGCTGAGAAGATCATAAATGGGTTTTGCTGTTTGTGCAAAATTTTTGATATGGCGACGGTACACACCAAGTAGACCCATAAGTCTTCTCACTTCCCCAACTGTTCGTGGTTTTAAGTTCTTCATTGCAATCACTGCACTTGTGGCTTTGGGATCTATTTGGTACCCACCCTGAGAGATAACTCTTCCAAGGAAAGACACTTCCCGTTTGAAGAATGCACACTTTCTAGGTTTTAACTTTACGCCATGACTCTTCAAGCGACGGAGAACTTTACGAAGGTGTTCAATGTGTTCAGAAAATGTCACTGAAAATACTATTACATCATCTAAGTAAGGAATACACATCTCGTCGCGGAGCTCTCCGAGGCAGTTCTCCATAAATCTCTGAAAATTTGCTGGCGCATTCATGAGTCCGAAGGGTATCCGAACCCATTCGTATAACCCCCATGGTGTAACGAAGGCTGTCAATGGTTGACTGTACTTCCCCATGAACCCCTGGTGGTAGGCTTTGCCTTGGTCCAGGACACTAAACCATGACTTGCCCCCCAAACTGTCCAAAGCTTCCTGGATACGAGGAATCGGGTGACGATCTGGAACAGTTTTCTTATTTAATTCTCGGTAATCTATGCATAGTCTCATTCCACCATCTTTCTTACGGACACAGACAACACTACTTGAAAATGGGGATGTAGACTTCCTGATGAAACCTCGGTTAAGCAGGTCCTCGATATAGCCTTTAACTTCTGGATAAAGCGGACGGGGTATGGAGAGGTAATTTTTCTGAACAGGCTGGTCACTAGTCATCTTAATATCCATTTCTAACTCCGAGATGCAGCCAACATCATCATCACTCATTGCAAATGCATCTGCTTCCTCCAACAACAACTGCTGTGCTTGTTCCTTTTGTTCTGCTGTCAGTCCACTCAAATCAACGTCTGGTAACCAAGACAAGTTACTCTCACTTTCCTCAGTTTTTATGGGACACTGGAGCCCAGGTCTCTATTGTGTCTGAACGTTTTCTGAAGAGCCAGCTATCATCCGTCCAAACACGAGATATTGAACAGTTACTTGGTCCTAATGGTTCTATTAGTTTGCAAGCAGCAAATGGAACTGATATTCCTTATTGTGGATGGGTAGAGATTGGTGTAAGGTTGACAAATGAAAACGAGGCAGAAATAAGAGTTCCATTCTTAGTAACGAAGGAGGACATTGAACAGCCCATAATTGGTTTTAATGTCATAGAGCTAATGGTCAAGAACACTGAAGGTGAGGTGGATGGGGACAAATTGCTAGGAAGGATGATGAAAAGCTTCCACCAAAGTAGAGATAGTGATATACAAGCCTTGATAGGCATCATACGTGCTACTAATTCTGATGATCTTTGCCTGGTTAAATCCACTAAGAAGTCACACATTGTCCCTGCTGGACAGACTGTCCGTTTACCTTGTCGTGCCAACACTGGACCAGTTCACCGCAAGACACCGGTAATTTTTGAACCAGATGAATTTGCTGCCTGGCCTTCAGGCTTAAAAGTACATGAATCCCTTACGACTGTGAAGGAAGGTGATGCTACCATATTATCCATCAATGTGACCAACAACACCAATCATGACATTGCTCTACCCGGAAGAGTGGTTCTGGGCCGCCTTCAGTTAGTTCGCTCGGTGACTCCTGTTGAGGTGAGATTCAAGGATCCAGAGACGCTGACTCCAGACAAGAAACCGCCCTGCGAAGAACATAAACTAACTGAGGAAAGTGAGAGTAACTTGTCTTGGTTACCAGACGTTGATTTGAGTGGACTGACAGCAGAACAAAAGGAACAAGCACAGCAGTTGTTGTTGGAGGAAGCAGATGCATTTGCAATGAGTGATGATGATGTTGGCTGCATCTCGGAGTTAGAAATGGATATTAAGATGACTAGTGACCAGCCTGTTCAGAAAAATTACCTCTCCATACCCCGTCCGCTTTATCCAGAAGTTAAAGGCTATATCGAGGACCTGCTTAACCGAGGTTTCATCAGGAAGTCTACATCCCCATTTTCAAGTAGTGTTGTCTGTGTCCGTAAGAAAGATGGTGGAATGAGACTATGCATAGATTACCGAGAATTAAATAAGAAAACTGTTCCAGATCGTCACCCGATTCCTCGTATCCAGGAAGCTTTGGACAGTTTGGGGGGCAAGTCATGGTTTAGTGTCCTGGACCAAGGCAAAGCCTACCACCAGGGGTTCATGGGGAAGTACAGTCAACCATTGACAGCCTTCGTTACACCATGGGGGTTATACGAATGGGTTCGGATACCCTTCGGACTCATGAATGCGCCAGCAAATTTTCAGAGATTTATGGAGAACTGCCTCGGAGAGCTCCGCGACGAGATGTGTATTCCTTACTTAGATGATGTAATAGTATTTTCAGTGACATTTTCTGAACACATTGAACACCTTCGTAAAGTTCTCCGTCGCTTGAAGAGTCATGGCGTAAAGTTAAAACCTAGAAAGTGTGCATTCTTCAAACGGGAAGTGTCTTTCCTTGGAAGAGTTATCTCTCAGGGTGGGTACCAAATAGATCCCAAAGCCACAAGTGCAGTGATTGCAATGAAGAACTTAAAACCACGAACAGTTGGGGAAGTGAGAAGACTTATGGGTCTACTTGGTGTGTACCGTCGCCATATCAAAAATTTTGCACAAACAGCAAAACCCATTTATGATCTTCTCAGCCTTGACCTGCAAAAGAAGAGGAATGTCACCTCCACTAAACATAGTCCCAGGGGAAACAGTGCGCAAGTACCATCTTCATCACCAGTGCAGTGGAAGACCCAGCACCAGTCAGCATTAGAAGTCTTAATACATCACATAACGTCACCCCCTCTGCTGGCATATCCAGATTATGATGCACCATTCATAGTACATACTGATGCGTCCCAGGATGGCCTAGGTGCGGTCTTGTACCAAGAACAGAATGGCTCTACGCGAGTAATCGCCTATGCATCAAGAACTCTGACTCCATCAGAACGCAACTATCATATGCACTCAGGCAAGCTGGAATTCCTAGCTTTAAAATGGGCAGTGACAGAACAGTTCAGGGACTACCTCTACTACGCCCCTCAATTTGTCGTATACACAGACAACAACCCCTTAACTTATGTGTTAACGTCTGCCAAGTTAAATGCCACAGGACTGAGATGGGTTGGAGAGCTCGCGGACTTCAACTTTGAAATACGATACAGACCAGGCAAGTTAAACACTGATGCTGATAGCCTTTCCAGGATACCTGCCGACTTCAAGGACTACATGGATAGTTGTACTGAGAGGGTAGTTCCTGAGAGCTTGCAGGCCTCAATCTGTGGAATTCAGACATTGTCAAGTGGGGACTCGATCTGGTTGATGGCCCTGACTGATGACGACGGGGAGCTCCATCAGATGGATATTCTGTCACCAGCAAGCTGCAATCAGGTGAAAGCGGTGGATATAGTGAGAGCACAGGAACAAGATCCTCACATTGGGCGTGTTCTGAAAGTCATCAAAACAAACCAGAAGCCGACAGTCGGGCAGAAGCAAAGGGAACCGCCCTTGGTTCGGAAGCTCCTGAATGAGTGGCACAAACTTCATGTAGACAAGAAGAGTGGTATCCTGTATCGTAACCAGAAGATAGTTCTTCCACAGAAATTCCGACGCACTGTGTATCGTGAACTCCATGAAGAAATGGGTCATCTTGGTGTTGAGAGGGTGCTAGCATTGGCTCGTGAGAGATTTTATTGGCCTCATATGGGGAGGGATATAGACAACTTTATCCATCATGCATGCCGCTGTCTGAAACAGAGACGTCCAAATCTACCAACAAGAGAACCATTACAGCCAATTGTCACAACAGCTTCTCTTCAAATGCTCTCCATTGACTTTGTACATCTAGAGCGGAGTTCAGGGGGTTACGAGTACATTCTGGTTGAGGTAGATCACTTTACTAAGTATGCTCAAGCATATCCCACGAGGAACAAAACCGCTGTTACCGCTGCAGATCGGATCTTCAATGACTTTATCCCACGTTTTGGATTTCCAGAGAAGCTTCATCATGACATGGGAGGCGAGTTTGAAAATCGTTTATTCAAGCGGTTAGAGGAACTTTCTGGAGTTATGCATTCTAGAACTACCCCGTATCACCCACAAGGGAACGGTTTGGTCGAACGGATGAACCGCACACTACTAAATATGCTGCGAACTCTCCCTGAAACTTGCAAAGCCAGTTGGAAGGACCATGTGAACAAGCTCATTCATGCATATAATTGCACTGTCCATGAGTCAACTGGTTTTTCTCCATTTTTCCTGTTGTTTGGTCGAAGCCCTCGACTACCAATTGATGCAATCTTTGACCTCAAGCCAGAAACGGGAGCCAGATCACATGCTGAGTATGTGACCAAATGGAAGACTGCCATGCAAGAAGCTTACTCACTTGCATCAAAATCTGCCATGAAAAGTGCCATTAGAGGAAAAAGGAATTACGACAAACTAGTGAGATCTTCAGCACTGCAAGTGGGAGATCGTGTCCTAGTACGCAACCTTATCCCTCGCGGTGGACCTGGAAAGCTCCGTGCCTTCTGGGAAGATGAGATTCATGTGGTGACTGCAAGAAAATGGGAGGGAAGCCCTGTGTATGACGTGAGACCAGAATCAGGCCAGGGACAGATTCGTACCTTACATCGAAATCTGTTACTTCCTTGTGACCATCTTCCACCTAAACAGTGGCAGGAGCTCCCTTTCCGTAGGAAAATTGAGACCACCAACCCTTCATCGTTGCGATGAGAGCCGGCAGCTGATACAGGACGAGCATAGCGATGGAAATGACAGCGATGATGACCTTCCCGAAATTTCAGTTCATTACCCATCACGGGAACATGATGGCAATGATCAATCCCAGATACAAGTACGGTCTGCAAGCAAAGAAGCAGCGGGAGCAGAACCAAACTCCCCAAATGCTAATTCTGATGAGGTGCCAGGCGAAATGGAGGCTAGTGCTACCATCACTGATTCTCCTGATGAAGTACCAACGACTGAAACACCTCAAGCCATCGGTGGAGAAACAAGCATGGAGGAGGATGCTAGTAACCAAGGTCGCCCTCAGCGGGTAAGACAAGGACCCAAACGGCTAACATATGACAGCCCTGGGAACCCAACTTACATACGAGAGATTAATGCAGGACCATCTACTGAGATAAACCAGTTTGGAATACCACCACCAGTACCCTATATACCTGCGCCACCAGTAAATCAGTATGGTATGCTGCCACCACCAATGACCGCTTTAACTCCACCTGCAGTACCCATGATGTTCTGGAGGGCAAATATGATGATGCCCTATGGGATGCCCTATCCAGCTGTGCCTCAATTGCCACAATGGGAAGTGCCATATCAACCATTCCAGTACAGATAGACAATAACCCGTGTAACACATTCTTCTTGCTCAGAGAACTTAGAAACAAAAAAAATTAGGTTTCTTTTGTGTATTTAAACATTCGTTTTATGAATGCTGAGAGAACTATCCAGAGATAGTCTTTGTGATACAGAATCATGAACATTCGTGTGGACTGATAAACTGTGATAGTTAGTGGTCTGTAAGGAGCTGGGCCTGATCACCCCACTCCAGGATTTACATGATGAACAATCCTAACACAAGCCGCTGTTGTAGAGGAATATTTTTGTATCGCATGCTAAATGTCACGGATGACATTTCTTTTTAAAGATAGGGGGAAGTGTTAAGTAGTGAAATTACGTTGTTACGTAGAGGAATTTATGTTAAGTGTCAGGCGTTCGCGCGCCAAAGGACTGGACATTCTCGTAGATGTCGTATGACGTAAGGGAAAAACCATGTGCTAGAGGATCGAGCGAAAGAGATTTGTGAAGAGAACATCTTATGTTTAGTTGATAAAGAATACACGTGGAAAACCTAAAACCGTGTGGATATTCTGTGTAACATATGACTGGGCAGGGTCGATGGACTGTGTGCTTCTCCACTTCACAATCCAAAGAAGACAGACAGTGGTGAGGTACAATGACCCTTTGGAGAGACATGAGATCCTTGATCTCATGGAAAGACTAAGTGTCTTCCAGTTAAATGTGTAATTTATTGTGTTTCTTAGTTACAAGTACTTTAATGGTAGGAGTCAAAATTGAGAAAAGTCAGGTTTTTCCATTAGGGTAAAAACCAAAACAAAAAAAAAGTAGTGCTTGCCTTTTTCCTTATTCTTTAGAGGTAAATGAAACAATTACCACCAGACTCGCATGAAATCTACCACCATGATTGCTCCACTTTAAATAACAATTATCTCATTTTGTATTCCTTTGATTTTCTGTAGGAAGGAAACCAGATAAATTCATTGCTGGAATCACAAGTAGAGAAATTTCACAAACATAAAATTAACGAACAAGTATAAATTTAACGAACATGTATAAATCTAACGACCATGTATAAATTTAACGAACATGTATAGAATTGTTAAGCTTAAGGACGTTCCCACTCATTGCTTCTAAGCATCTCTAGTGCGCACGCTATTCACTATTTATTTCTTTTGTGCACGCTATCCATTAGGCATGCGCATGCCACATCAGTTGCATATCAGGAGCGGGCACCGAAACAAAACTAGACAAAATATAGAGCTGATGACCTTTGCGTAAACTTGGTGTGCGATTATTTTTGTTGGCTGCTCCGTGACCCCACTTTTTTTTCGGCAGATCACTTTCCTTTTTGATTACTTCCATTATACTAAAAAATAAAAAAAAAATTATGTGGGAAGTTTTAATTAATTATTTCTCTTATACTATTCAAGTCGAATTGGTTCATGAATACAGGTGTGTGTGACTTAGAAGTTGTATTTTGTAAGGCTAATTCCACCTGATTTAATGACATATGTAGCAAAAATCTATCAAATAGGCCTATTTATGCTGTGTTAAACACACATAACTTAGATAGGATACTTCAACTTAGATATATGCAGATTCTTGGGTTGCACGTAACGTCATCTTTTTGTAAAATCCAAAACTAAAGACCCACCAAAGTTATTATCTTTATCAGGCATGAGAGGAAATAAATTTATGTCTGTTTAACAAATGTCAGCTCAAGAACTTGCTTTGTCTAAAAACAGGCACATTTTAAAATTCAGAGTTATGGCGGTGCGTGACATAAAGCTATGAACGTTTTCATCGAAAAATATATACTTATCTCGGGATATTTAGCCTTTTAAGAAGTTAAAGTATTAGGAAAAGTGTTTATTTAAATGTTTGCTTGATCATTAAAGATAATCCTCGCCCTAGATAGCCAAAGTAAGTTCTAGATGTTTACACTATTTTACGGCCGCCATGTTGGTGTTCCTTGGAGGTACACCAACATGGCAGCTCCATACTGGGCTCTGTAAATTTGTTCAAAATATTTCGACAAATCCTTGAAGATCAGGAAAACGTACAGACCTGAAACTTGGACAAGTGTATTAATTATTAGTCTCCGATAACATGATAATTACTTGAGCTTATTCATTGAGTGGTTTTCGAATTATTTTTCAATTGCATGACGGTGGAACCCAAGAATAGTAATGAATCCGGCCAGAATCACCTCGAGTGACTGGACATCTTAGTAATGCTATGGTCTGTGCTATGCCTTATTTATAAAATGAGTTTGGTGACCCTGATTTTCTTAAAAAGTGTACGTGGGAAGTTCTGGGTGCCACCGTCCATAAGGAGATTCTTAAAAACATAGACCTTAAAAAAATAAAACTTAAAACATTTTTTTATAGTAAGTAGTTGTGTCCGCCCCTTCTGCACTCAACTCGCGCTCTGATTGGCTGTTGGGATTTAATGAATTCAAGATGGCGGCTCGTGTAGTCTTCTGTATCCAAGATGGTGGAGCCTATGAACCCTAATCCAAGATGGCGGCTCCTAACCTAATGACGTCGCCTTCCCAGTCCCCTATCCCTAGTTCCCCTATGACGTCACCCTTCCGGGTCCCCTTTTCCCTCCCCTAGTTCTTAGGCCCCTAGGCCCCAGGCATAGACCCTAATGACGTCATTCTTATGACGTCACGTGAGCCCTCGTGAGCCTCCCGGTTACGTTTCACGTGACCCCTAGTTCCCAGTTCCCTTTCCCCTCCTCTATTTCCCAATCCCTAGCAACCCTAATTTACATATCCAAGATGGCGACCTAAGGAGGTGGTAACCCTCGTTACTAATATAGTGAGTGACATGACTCTTTGGATCATGACATGTTTGCTTACCCATGTGGGACAACTTACTCTGTTATTTTAGTAACTGCGCATGCGCAGTGCATCCTGGTAAACCATAAGGTCAAGGGATGTTTATATATGAGTCATGAAAAGTCCTCTGACCTCTGGGGAGATGGTACTCTGTCCCTTATAAGCGAAATAGTAACACACGCATGCGCATTAACACAAACATTACAAATTTAGGGTGAAACAACATTTTATTGAGAAAAAATGAAAGAAGTTGCATGGTTATGTAAGTGAGAATCCAAGATATACGGAGGTTATTTTCAGCCAATCAGGAGCGGAATTAAGAGTACAATGGATAGTATCCTCGATTGTCACTCGAGAGACCCCGCAGGGTCGTTTATAAATAGCTAATAGATTGTTTATAAAAACGAAAACAATGAAATTTGTAATCAAATAAAGAAAAAGAAGAAAAAAAAAATTATTACCTATGGCCCTTGTAGGATTTGAACTCCCGACCTCTCACATGTATAACAAACTAACCGCATTCACTGACACCGCAGGCTCAGATCAACTTTCATATCAAAACGTTTGTGCCTACAAGATACGATGAGTAAAAATATGCGGTTTCACACAATAAAATCATGTTACTCTCAATCAAAGGAACTTCCAAATAAAAAACTGTCAAGCTCTGTCATCATATTTTCAGTGCGTTCAATAGTACGTTGATAGTCTCCCTTCAATTCCTCCACCGTGTCTTCTCGTTTGTATTGTTCGTTCGTACGAGCTAATTCGAGCCATTGTCTCTTCCATGCAATCATTTCCCTGCTAAGTTCAGTGATTATATTACGCATTCTCTCTTCTTGCAACATTCTATCTATCCTCCTATTGATTCCATTCTCATTATTTCTTCTTCTTCTTCTCTCCACTTGCAAAAGTGCTCTTGAAGTCAAATCTTTGTTGCACTCCATCGTCAACTTGAGTTGTCATATGTGGAACCCTCCAAGGAATTTATAGCTTTCTGCCCTTGACACTGAAAGCTAATCGCTTCAACAGCCGCTCGAAATATAAGCAGTTTTGAAATAGCAACCCACGCCTAAACTGAACACTGATTAGTTTTCAGAAAAAAGTAACGCTCAAACTTTTTTCTGATTGGTTGATAAAACTAGGCATGTTTAGACAAGGTCGCTCAATCTTATTTCTCAATGGTTTAAATTTACACCCACGCTTATGTTGTTACATGCTTGGATTTTGAAACTAGACGAGTTTAAGCAAGAGGGTATTATACTCACTTCTCAATGGCTAAAATTAGACCCACGGCTAAGCTGATTGGTTAAAACTAGGTATATGAAACTTGAGACATTGACTGTCTTTTTGGAGAAGCGAAGGAAGAACACTACGAACTTATCATGACGATCTAACATAGAAAGAGTGCAGGACGACATGGAAGTATTTCAGGACAATCTCTGTTTAATTTTGGATTTGGAAGGGTTCTACATCAACAAGACATTTTACGCCAGAGAATTGGGCTATTTCACTTGGAACCAAGAACATGGCCGCCATGCTTTCTTCGTCCCCGTTTCTTACAAGACCTTGTGTGACAAAGACAAACGAACGGTAAATTTCGTCATTAGTAAAATTCACGGACTCTCCTATCAACCCAGTCAAACCGAGCATACGCAAAACCCACGGATCCTAGGAACCTTGATCAAGGACTTGTACCAAGATTACAGTACTGCCGAGAGAACCTTGGTGGGCTACAAAGGAGGTCACGTGGAGAAAGATGTCTTGACACAACTGAACATTCCTTCGTTCAATCTAGAAACAGTAGGGTGTCCCAAATACGATGTATTGAAATATCAAACCCCTTTTCAACTATTGATACCCAGTTGCAGTTTTCATGCCGACGACAGTACGCATCATTGTCCAGTCACGGAATGTAGCGCCTTTTGGCATTGGTACAAAAGTGAAATTAAAATTTGTAACAGTAATGTCATTAAATTGATATAAAAAACAAAGAGTCTGAGCTGTCTTTATAACGTTTATTGAATAACTCCAAAGGGAGAATTGATTACAACTTTAAGTCTTGACCGTCGGTGTTCCACAAAGTGTATCGCTGGGAACTAGACTCGTTTCTAGTTTCTCAGACTCTTGGTCCCAGGCGCCAAAATGCACGATATTCTCACCAATTTTTCTTTGTTTTTGGTCACGAAGTCTTTGCCTGATCTGTTCCTTATGCTTGGCATAATAAGATCTCCAATATTTCCTGTTGTTTTTACAGTATTGTCTTCGGTAAT
>JAHPZR010000625.1:52500-59457 GCA_019787425.1 Platygyra sinensis | reverse complement strand
TGGACGGTGTTTTAGACGTCTCCCATTTCCTGTATTGTTAACACTGGAAATAGAACGTCTGCACGCTGGCAAAAGCAAAGGTGCATCCATACTTAGCTTTCTAGTTGGAAACCTCTCTAGAAAGGTCATATTTCGTGACACAGAGTGGGCCAGAATTGGCGAGTAACGCACTACAGGTAACGCGCAGGTAAAGGTCTGTTTTAGGTAACATACTAACGACATTTTTACTTTCATCTTTTCAGGATATGCTCTGAAGACTTGGCTTCTTACATATATACATCGCCTTCAAAAATAAAGATAGCACGTCCAAAAAATATTTCGTAGCTTGTTTAATTAATAAAGAGCTTCTTTGACATATATAAACCTACATTGACACAAAGCAATTGAAAGCAATTTCCTAAATTCCTACTGAAGTATAGGATCTCGGTTATTTCAGTTATTTCAAGTGATACAAACTGTAAGAAATAAGTCCATAGCTGCAATAACCGTTAGTGTCGAGAATCAAATTCAAATACAAATCTCTTTGTGTTTCCTATATTTCTTATAGTAACACCTGGAAGAATTTATTTAAATATCAAAACATTTATTGTCATAATTTAACTATTAAATCCTGTTTATAGTGTTCTAGATTATAGTGTTCATCGTGGGTCAGGAAAAATTTAATTTATTTTTTATCTTTTATGAAGCAGCTATTGGGATTGTCCTTACACTAGCCTGTTCCAAGCTCTCGGTCCCAATGGAGACGATCGGAAAAGCAGCGCGGGACGAGCGATGAGTGGGGTCTGGTAGAGAAAGACCCTCCCGACCGCCCTCTTTTCTACCAGACCCCGCTCGGCGCTCGTCCCGCGTTGCTTTCCAATCGGTCTCCACTGACCGAGAGCCCGGAACAGGAATGTTTATAATCGTTGCAACACGTCCTCTAGCGTGTACTGACCTTATAGGAATTTGTTTTCCATGAAAATAGTCGTTATACAAAAGAAACTCTTAGATAACATTTTCTAACAAAACGCGTCAAACATATTTTACAACCACCCCTTCATCCCGCTTCCACTTTAAGATTAGCTATGCAGAGGTCGTACAGGGGATCGTTATTCACGTGATGCGTGATGAGAAGATTTTATTTTCCGTGAAGCGTGAAATGTAGGAAATTATTCTTCGTGACTCGTGATCTCAAGGCTTTTCGTGAACTGTGGAGGACTTAAATTAGTAACCGATATTCGTGACCACCACTCTATTCTCCATAATTTTGAGACGCGAGTCCTCCGAATGGTAGGGTCGACTATCGATAGTGACTTCACATGTAGGTATGCGATTTGCATTATGGAACCTTCGCCTGATTTGCTTTCTTCAAACACTTTCTTGTGTAAGAAAAGGTTATTCAAAGAGTATATCATTGGCGTATTTCGTGATTCGGGAAAAGAAATTTTTATATCGTGATCCTCTTATTTCCAGAGACTCCCCTGTAAGACCCTCTATGCATGGGACATTTAGGAGATCGGACGAACTTGCAGATACATAGTTGGGGTGCGGTTATGCTCGTACATGTAGTGCCAGTTTCCTCACAAATAACCACAAAAGAGTGTCACACTACAACACATCAGCTGCCTCTAGTCTTCCAAGGGAACATTTCTAAACAAATATCCCATCGATTCTCCATTGTTTTATACGTCGGATGGCTTCAGCCAATAGCGAGCTGATATCAACCGTTCGGATCTCTACTGCAGCGAGACATCTTACTGTCATGAGACACAGTGTTGGTGACTACGACCTGATGAGAACAAAGACACCAGATGAAAGTCAAGGAATGTAGTTAAACCACTTGAATGAAACTTATTAGAGTTCTCTAACTTTTAAGCTGAGAAACCATAGTGTGTGACCATTCAAATGAAAACTATTGAGCAGTACTTTCATGTGGTACTGTTCATTACGCTGTATAAGGTGGTTCTAACTTTTAAGTATGTGGATGAAACCCTAGTGTGTAAACCATTCAAATGAAAGCTACTGAGCAGTACTTTCATGTGGTACTGTTTATTATGCTGTTACAAGGTGGTTTTAACTTTTAAGTCTGTGAATGCAAACCCTAGTGTGTGACCATTCAAATGAAAGCTATTGAGCAGTACTTTCGTGTTTGTACTGTTTATTATGCTGTACAAGGTGATTCTAACTTTTAAGTCTGTGGATGAAACCCTAGTGTGTGATCATTCAAATGATGGTACTGTTTATTGTGTTGTATGACCATTTACTCTGTGGATGAAACCTTCAACTGAAAGCTACTGAGTGGTTACTTTTTGTATGGTACTGCTCATTATGTTGTACAAGGTGGCTCTAACTATAACGTTTGTGAGTGCGGGTATAGAGACCAAGAATGTTTTTATCAGAATCAAACCTCATCTATCACTGACTCCTCTATCAGCTCTGGAGCATCGGCAGACAGTAAGCCAATGAGTTACCATTACCAATATCTTATACGCCCCTCGATCCTTAAGAAGCTTGGCAGCAGTCACAAATGATTCTGCGTCATCTATCATGTCATCCTGCATGGAAAACAAAATTACCGAAATTGCTACTAATCTTGTATTCTGATTGGTTAATTTACTGTTGTCGATAAGAGTCCAGGCAACGCTGCTCAAGTCAATGTGTCACGCAATGCAACAATCCATGCACCCTCACCCTACATCTGCACCTGCACTACACATACTGCCTCTCAAGTATTTAACCAATTCGCAAGATTGTTAGTTAATATATTTGCCACTCACAATTATGATGGCAATCTTGCCCTCCAACGTCGCCCACAACATTAATCGGAGGTTTAGCTTTTGGAAGAAATCCTTTAAAAAGAAGAAAAATACATGAGACATAAAAGCAGTGATCAGCAAAATTCAGTTCACTACATACTTTTTAGTAATTGCTCTGAAGGAAAGGTGTTCACTAGTGACCAAAGACATCCCCAATGGCTCACTGGTGCTGACACCTATCTCTGCTTCCCCTAGCCTGGAAGTACATGTATGTACATCTCAAACATCTTCCCAGCATTTTGTCCACAACAATTTCCTGGAACATCCAGGGTTTTCAATAAGGGCCGGCGGCGGGCAAAATTCGTCAGCTACTTCACATGATTTCGCTGCCTACTTTGATTGAGAACTTGCGCCATGGAATGAAAGATTTTTCTGTAAAAATTATATTTATTTCTCCTTCGCTTTGTTTTCTGTTTCTCTGTCCACAAATGGGGCCATAAATTGCCCTAGAATGCAGATAAAAGAGTCCAAATTTTAAGAATTTTCCTCGCTGGCACGCTCCCGTACACCACCACCGCACAGTCATGACTTCAGCTCAAGTTGTACCTTCACCACTTACTCCACACCTGAACTTTTGCTGCCTACCCTGATTCTTATTGAAAACCCTGAACATCATCAAGAGGTAGTTTTTTGCTTACTTGAGAAAAAAACACTGGACCCTCGCAAAGGCTCTAACCATAAGAATTTACAACTTCCCCTCCCAGCATTTCCTTTGTGATAACTTCCTGAAGTTTACAATTCCCATTGCATGTATGTCATGCTGACAACTTATTAATATTGAGCCAGTTTTGTTGGAAAAGAGGAGGAAAATAGTTCATACCTGGCAGATCCATGCTATCTATACTGACAGATGCAAATCGTCGTGACTCGGCTAATGCAGGAGGTGGTGATTGACGACCATCCAGGCGCTCACTCTCTGGCTCCTTTTGCTCACCGTGGATCACAGCTAATCCAAGTCGTAAACGCTCAGCAAAAGATGTGGCCCTTCAATGGTCACCACACAGTGTTAATAATAAAATAAATGTTATGCCTTTATTCCTGAAGTCTGATTGGTTATTTAGCAGCATACTGCAGAACAAAAAGCATCTACTAGCTTCAGTATTTAGTATAGTTACATGTACAGTAGTTGCTTAATGCGCGTTTTGAAGGTCAACAAAATAAAATTTCCTTACTTACTGTGATAAAATTATGCCATTTGTGTTTCAATGGACAGTACCACTCAAAAGTTAGTAACCATCCTCTCACAAGTAAAGAATATTTTCTTATGAGCTTACAGTAGATAAGAACTTTGTCTCTCAAGATGAGACTCTCATATCAAGGGACTGTGTTCATTAGGGATTTAACTTATGCACTTTTCAGACTTGAAAATTGAATATTGTTTAATATTGTACATTGCACATCATGTTTCACATTCAAAGAATTTGTGTGACATGCTCTCTATCAAGAAAAAAAAATCCAAGCGGTGATATTATCCATCTTCCTAATAATTTGCTGTAAAAAGTATAGAAATTACTGAATAGGAATATGTGAAAACAAGGCTAACTGAAGTGCAGTACAGCTGTAATTCTTTTGCTTAATAGCCCTTTTACCGTTAGTTTTTCTCATTTGGCATTACAATGTCAATTCAACGTGGATGCGAGGCAATTTTGGGCTAAAACTTCAAGTTAAATAGCCTGAAATTGCCTCACATACATGCTAAATTTCATTGTAATGCAAATGAGCAGGGTTCGCCGTGAAAAGGGCTATTGTACATGTACAGCCCTTAACAGTACCTTATAGCTGATCCTGGGTTCCTTGCAACTATCACAGCATTTCTGTAGTCAGCAACCTTCAATTGAAAATACATTATTGCATGAGGTTAGAAATTGTGCTTCATTTTTCTATATTTCATTCAAGCGCTAAAAGTGTTTACATCAGTAATCCCAAGACCAGTCATAACTTGGTTGCAAAAACATTCCTGTACTTTGCAACTGCTACAAGTCCTTGTTGAAGTTTGATTGGTTCCCTGATCTTGTGTGTAACTTGGATTGAAAATAGTAATAATTACTATTATTACTTCATTCTTAGCTTCTTCAATATTGAAACTCTTCTAAGGAACTGAAGGTAATCATTTCATTGGCATATCTGTAAAACTGGGCTTGAAAAAAGTGCCCTCTGGTTGCCCAAGACAAGTATATTTTTCTGGCTGGCAAGCAATTTTCATTCTCACTTGCCCATTGGGCCAGGGCTTAGGCAAGCTGTCTGCCGACTGAATTAAAAACAACACACAAAAACTTGTTCAGATGAGGAAAATTTGAGACCTGCTTATCTGAAAGGCAAGCTGGTATTATAGTTTTTTCAATCTATTTGTAGCTTTTTCTGATGGTTACAGTAAATTTGTTGCTATTGTTGTTGTCACTGTTGTAAATACCTTTTCTGTGATATACTGGACAAGAAATGGGGAAGCCCTCAAATTGTCAACTGGTGCATCGTAAAATCCTTGAATCTCTTTGGAATGAAGATCAACTGTTATTATATTAGTAAGACCTGTGGAGAGAAAAAAATTTGATAAATATTGTGAGAAGCTACAATATATAATTATGTGTATTCAATTACCTTTAGAAAGTGTGCATTTTAACGTTTAAGCTTAGAGGAAGTGGTTATTGATGGAGTCAGGTGAGGCTAGATGAAGGAAATCTTTAGCTTTTCTTCATGTGGTTTACAGCATCATGCAGTCCATATGCCAAATATTTTTTTGTATGGACTAGCCATTAAGTCAATAAGCAGGGTTCTCCCAAAAGTTTTAAGTAGACGGAAAGAACAGCAGAGCTCAAAGTTTATTTTTGGCTTTGGGAGCACTTGAGTGATCAGGTATAAATTTTTAGGTGCACTGCCAAAATTTTAGGCGCAGAGTCACAGCTACCTGTAGGGTGGGGGTGGGGGGGGGGGGGTACTTGACAAAGTTTAATAGGGGAGGCTCCTCCGCGAGGTCCAACCCCTTACCCTTTTATATACCATTTTGGCAGAAAAGGTACCCCTTTCACATACCTACTTTATAACACTGCACCCCCTTTCTAAGCCCTTATAATGAAGTTAACAAACAATATTACAGGAGAATGTCAAGCATTATCAGAAGAGCAAATGAGAAGTGTTATTTATTCAGTTCATGTTGTGAAACAACCGATTTCCCTATCCTTCTATATACCTCAACTTGTGAAATCCCCACCCTTTTATATACCTGAAGCCTGAAAAAGGTACCCCTTTTGGGCGGAGCCTCCCCGTATAGGCCAATATAGGGAGAACCCCCCAGCCCCCCCAACATGTGGGTATTCGTGAGAACTAGCACGATCTTTGCTCATTTGGCTAGCTTTAAAGCCATAGAAATGATGGACCGGCACCGTTCCGAAAACGCTGGCCATTTTTGTATGTCAGACAAGTGAAAACAAAGCTTTCTCTACAAGAATGCAGCATTCTGTAAGTTCGCGAAGAACAAGAACACAATTTAATCTCACCCTCAGTCTCCACGCTTACCGCTAGGAGCGCCTAGCTCTATGACCGCAATAACAACGAGGGAAGAAATGAAAGTTTGAGTTCAGAGAATCCATTAACCCTTTAATGCGCAATAGTGACTTATAGATTTTACTCTGTCCAACGCCAGACAATTTTACTCGTCAAAGGGAGACCCCTTGGGCACTAAAGGGTTAAAAATGACGAATAGAACACACACCAATGAAAGGAAAATGGTGCAACTTTATTTTTTGGTGCCTGGTTGTGTTATATCTGTTGTAGTTAAAAATTTACATTTATCACTCCGAGTACATTAGTATAGTCAGCACTATAGAAGTTGCACTGTACTTTGGCTTTTAAGGCACGGTGGTGCAACCACGCATGATTTTTTAGGTGCACAGACAAAAATCTAGTCGCATAGTGCGACCAGTTGGTTGTTAACTTTGAGCCCTGAGCAGTAAAGGAAAAGGTAAAGAAAAGTAATAAAGATCAGTTGATTCTTATGTACATGTAAATTTATCTACATTGTGAGTCTTAAAAAAAATCCAAGCAACCATGGCAATAAGTGAGTTACTATTGTGGTAGAATAGAGAGTTGGTACGCTGATCATGGCTACCCATAGAGCAAAATGTACTCCTAAGTTTCTATCAAGTTATAGAAACACTCGTGAAAGTTT
>JAHPZR010000625.1:2500-47500 GCA_019787425.1 Platygyra sinensis | reverse complement strand
AGAGTGGTTACCAGGCAATACAATATGGCGGACTTCAAGTTCAACTTTTCGTTCGAAGACAGCGACGAAGAGAGAGATGTTTCTCCGCCAGGAAGTCGTTCAGAGGTATCTTCCAAATCTTCAATTGTACGCGAAGCAAAGGAAATTCTAATCCAATCTAATCATTCTGCGTATCTGCCGTCAGAAGTGGAAGAAATTCCCATTGGTGGTGGCAACTTGTGGATAAAACATGTCAGCGATTCGAACGTTGCAGAAAATCTTAAAGACAGGCAGGACGTTTCTGGTCGCGATATTTTAACAGCTGCTGAAAAGAGCACAGACTTGATTCCTTTGGTGTACGAAGGGGGACTCAAAATATGGGAATGCAGTCTTGACTTGGTGGAATATTTGTTGGAAAGTAGAATAAGCTTTCATGAAAATCTGGTGATGGAATTAGGATGCGGTGCAGGCTTACCAGGAATATATGCCCTTCTACAAGGGGCTAAAGTTCATTTTCAAGACTTTAACGACGACGTTATCGAGTATGTAACGATTCCTAATGTACTGGCGAACCTTGCACAGAGGCAGAAACAATGCGAATCTGAGACAGCATCGTTTGACCTTCTGTCAACTGCGCGAAAATGTTGTCGTTTCTTTTCTGGGGACTGGGGGAGTGTGGTAGATTTTATCAACCCAGGGCAAGTTGGCGAAATGATGTATGATGTAATTCTAACTTCAGAAACAATTTATGCGGTGGAATCCCACGCTAAGTTGTACAATGTTATCAAGAGACATTTGAAGGAACCTAACGGTATTGCCTACGTGGCCGCTAAAACACATTATTTTGGTGTTGGTGGAGGGACAAGGAGTTTTGAGAAGCTGGTTAAAATGGATGGCGTGTTTGATGTTTCCGTCTGTAAAGTGAATACTGATGGTGTACAGCGGGAAATTTTATGTATGAGGTACATGTAAACCTGGAAAGCCCAACAGCAGGACACTAAAAATTGACATATATTCCTAGTTCTGCATAGGTATGACACTGACCCCGTTTGACAGCTAACCTTGTTCCCAGGCTCTCTCTCCTTTGGGAGGCAAAAGAGAGAAACCTGGGAAGGACATTATGGGACAGCGCAAATATTACAATTTGTATGGGAATTTCTAAGATCAACAGCTTGAAATATAAGCAGAGGAAATACAATAAAAATAGCTTACCGGTAACTCGTCCTCTTTTGTGTGTTTGTAATACTGTTTCCGTGGCCTCCTAGGCAGCAGACAAAGATTTGTCTTGTCATCGACGAGCCAGAAGAAGGTCTGTATATCAGGCTACTCTTCCTCCAGGGCTTGGACCATTTCACTAAAAGCAATTCCAGTGAGATCTAGTTTCACTCCACATATCTGCTCGTCGGGCAGAAACTCGCGTAATAGCCGAAAGGAGATCTTCAAAGGCTCTCATCTGACCGGAGTTACATGCTTAAGGGTCATGCTAAAACTAAGAGTTTCCCACTTGCCTCTTACTGCGATTTTCAATAACATGCAGACTCCAAAATTAAAAGCTCGACCAACAAATGCGTTTTTCGCTACCGTTAATCACGCAAATGTTCGGCGGCTCCTCCCAGCTTCCGAGTATTGTCGAGCGCTGTTCCTTTGTCTGAATTTTGCTCAACGATTTGTTTACCATGGGCTCGGTAGTAGTCGGAAGCTGGGAGGAGCCGCCGAACATATTGATTGAAGGTAGCGAAAAACGCATTTGTCGCTTGCGCTTTGAATTTTAAAGTCCGCATGTTATTGAAAGGCGCAGTAAGATTAGGTGGTTCACAAGAAATGAAACTTCTCGAACGAATTGTTTTAAAACTTTCCCTGAAAGTTCTCCACCAAGCACTGTTTTGAAAAACATACTAACAAGACAGGTAACCTTGCTTATTGAAGAGATCAGACGGGTCTATCTTATCCCATTTATGCCTAATCATGTGTGTCGTTTTATCGGTTCAACTTCCATTTTGCATTACCTGAACGTTTTCAAAAGAAATACTTAATCAAGAAAAACTTGGGAGGTAATTGTTCCGAGTATATGCAAGAATTACACAAAGATGAGATAATATAAAGATGCAAACTTTAATAATAGTATTGAGACCTACACTTGACCATCAATTACTATTGCCTAATCAAGGGCCTTAGATTTTACGAATCTTGTGGACAACTATATTTAGTGTTCTAGAATGGCATTTTGGGATCGAAGCTCACATCACAAAGTATTTGTGCAACATTACACGGTAACTACATCAACATCTAATTAGATGGTCTTCCAAAGCGGGGACAGTGTAAATTATGGTATATACGTCACATGACTGAGCATTCCAGAAATTATCAAACATTGACTATTTACAAGTTAATTAACCATAAGAAACGAACTATCCATATGGATGAAATAAAAAAAAATTAAATAAGTACAATAAATACTTTATCTATATTGTTAAGATGCATGACATACTTCTTTTACACTTGGAAAAAAACTTTTGAGAACTTCAATGAAATTAAAATAACAGTGAAAAAATGTCATGTGAAAATAATGTAACACGAGCGTGGGACCTAGAAAAAAATTCTGAGCCCGCGATAGGATCTGAACTCTAAAATTATTCTCATTTTCATCACACATTGTTAAACAACTGACGATGGACGATGATCTTTACGTCCGAAACATGTTTTGAGAAATAGGACACGAATTTCAGACACATCGCGTGGTTTACGAAAACGTTATCAAACTTTGTATTGCTAAGAAGCCATGGTAATAAATATTTTTTACTTAAATTTATAACGATGCTACTAATATTAAAGAGAATGAATTTCCTATTATTCCCAAGGTAATCCCTCCTAAGTCATTTTTAGACATGCTAACCAGCCTCTTCCGAGAATGTTACTCGCGCGATGCGTGGACACCCCGAGCGACTTTCTCGCAACTCAGTACCTGAGGTGAAATGGAAGGAAATGTGGTGAAAAATCATTTTCGATGTTTAAATTAAGTTCAAAGACGTTTCATAGCACAGAGGTTTTCTGCTTTTCAGCCGTCTTTTTGACATCAGCTAGACAACTTGTTACGAGTAAAATGTTTGTTACACAGTAACAGTAAAGGGTGCGTACGTCAAATTAACAAATTGACGTCAGTTTTTCATGCGTCTGTCCTTTGATCATAAATTTCGACATAACATTGTCAAAGTAGCTGTGGATCCACGAGGCGATAGCCGAGTGGATCCGCAGACTACTTTGACAATGTTATGACGAAATTCATTGTCAATAACAGGACAGGCGCATTAAAAACTGACATCAATCTGTTTTTTACGATAACAAATTTGTCAAATTGCATGCCCGCTCTTATAATTTCATGTGTCTATCCGCTTATGGACAATAAAAATTAGCCAATGAGCGCGCGAGGATTTCTGCAGTTATCGTGGATCCACAGCTACTTTGACATTGTAATGACGAAATTCATGATCAATAACAGGACAGGACGCATGAAAAACTGACGTCAATTTGTTAAGTTGAAACAAAAGCTTCATATTATTAAGCTCCAGTGTCTTTTTGAGGGATTTGGAATGACTAACGTCCTTTGTTTGTCAATTGTGAGAAACGTCCTTTGTTTGTCAATTGTGGGAGGCCCACTCAATTTGGCAGACAGCTTAATTAATCAGTATATATCAATTGAACGCCTCACGTAAACGCTTTTTCCTGGGGAGGTTTTGAAAAAACCCTTATAAAATATAAAAAATAGATAAAGAATTCGAAAACAAACTGAAATGTTTTCCTTTTTTCGAAATTTTGCGTATCGAAGTCTAATTTACACTGTCGCTTTCATCAAGTTCGTTTACATGCACGCTCAGGTGATAAATTTTGGCTATTAAAAGCGAATGACAAGAGAGAGTGAAGAGATTTAAAATAATTTTTTCTTCTACAAATGATTTTCGATTCCGTGATTATCAGCAACAATGATTATGATAATTATTGTTGATGTGGTCTATATACAAATGCAATTACAATTTGTTTCGCTGTAATAACATGCGACTTTTGAAGGTTTTCTTAGACTAAGTGATTGGTTTGGAGATCACTTCGTGTGTATACATGAACCTAAACAATACAGTTATTCTCTTGAAAGGGTTCTAAAATATATACCCAGTTCACGCGCAAAGCCACTGTTGAAATCGACTGTAGAGAATACAATTATATACTGTTGTCATCAATGGTTTAGTTTGAAGTTTAAGTTCAAAGGACCCTTCCTCTCGGTAACCCACTCGCTCTTAGTAAAGTCGGCATGTTCAATTACGTTGTTGTCATTCATTGAATAATTGTTGCGGCGATTCCATCCAAAAAAATTGATAACTTCGGTAAAATGCCTGGCTTCTTTGTTTAGATATATTCCATTATTTTGTCTTCAATTAGAGGAAAAACCTGACCTTGTGATGCGGTGCATTTGCAACTTTAGAAGTGAGTGCTTGTCAAATGCCCCGCTATGTCCCGGCCGGGGGGGGGGGGTGCGGGGATTTACATTGACTGGTGCATTACAGTTCTTTCTCAATGGATCTTCTCCAGGTCTTAAAGTGCACCATAACCCCAAAATTTTTTTTCTCAGAAAAACAAATCTACTTGTTATTTGAAATACGCCTGCAAAAAAAAATTTTTGATTTGGATAAATCCTCGATTTTCTGTGCCCTGACGAAATCTCGAAAATAGCTCCAGAACACCGCCATTTTGTTGCACGACCGAGTCTGAGGAGAATGGGTCCAGCAGCTGTTGTGACATCTACCCAGGAAGATCGAATATCTCCCGTCCTCTCATTTCCTTGAGGATGATGCAAAAACATATTTGAAAAGTGCGCAAAAATGCCTTCCAGAGGTGCTATCGGCTGTTGCAGCCAATATCGCAGATTTAAAGAAAAATATACTATACAATTTACCACCGTTTTCGTTGATACGCGACTTTAGAAAGCCAAACATCTGCGGAAACCATTTCAAAATTTCCATCAGTCTTTCGTGTTATCAACAGATCGGATCGAAATCCACCAATCACAGTCACTAGTGTGACCTTCAGACCTTTACTTCATGCTAGCGGGTTGTGATTGGTGCATTTTGATCCGATCTGTCGATAACATGAATGATTGACAGAAATTTTGGAAATGTTTCCACAAGTGTTTTGTTTTTTGAAAGTCACATATCAACGAAAACGGTGGTAATAGCGATGATCGGTCAATAGTACAATAAAGAACGTACACGATGGTTGATTTTGTTGAATTATCGAACAAGCGAACTATCTCTGTGAGAACCATTGAAGAAACTCTTAGTGGAATTTGTTTCGCAGACTTTAAAACGCTATTTTCAAAATTTTCTTCTGAAAACCAACCAACAATTTGTAGAGATACTAACGACAACCTACATCTTCCAATCCCACAGTATTTATAACATAATTATCCGGCAAAGTCGTGCGATAAGTTACAACCAATATATAAGCTTACTGATATTTAAACAAGTCACAACTACACACCGTCAACCAACACTTATTTCTCTTTCGATTCAGATAAACGTCGAAGACTAACCTTTAACATTACATGATAACAAAAAATGTTAGACTCGCAGAGTTTTTCAAAGGTTTGGAAGACAGCAGCTCGACAAAAATTCTGTACAATAGACATTCAATAGTGTTGAAAATATGACTGTGTAATACTACCGGTACTTGTCTACAGACCGCTTAGGGAGCACATCCTGTTCGCTTATCTGATGAATTTCACTGCAAGCATTGAGAAAAAATTACATCAGTTACAGTAAACACCCGCATATAAGAACACATGGATTAAGAACACCAGGCTGAAATTTGGCAAATAAAGCACCATTTTTATAAGAACAAAATCAGCCTGGAAATATGAAATGTTCTTATAAAATGGATAAGACCCAAAAAAATTCTGATCATACAGAAGGCCTGCTGATTAGGGGAGGGGTAGGTGTGCAGTTACCCAGATACTGATGCGTATTTTCTTGTTCTGTTCACTTGTTAACTACAAATAAGGCTGATTTCTTTTTTGTCATGATATTTATTAATTTTCTTTTACATTAAATATGCTAATTTAATCTCAGGCTTTTTTTGTATATTTGTTACAGTTCTGATTTCCACCACCAATTTTTAAGAACAATTTAAGAACACCTTCAGGCTGATTTTTCACTAAGCACCCGATATATAAGAACCTGATCAGCCTGACCTCCAAAATCAGTGTTCTTATATGCGGGTGTTTACTGTATTTGTAGTTACGACTTAAAATGTGTAACAATGTGAAATCGGTAATTGTATGAAATGCTACCATCCGCTTTCCTTCCCACAGCTTCAAAAATAAAGGTCCAAACAATTCTACGATTTTCAATTGCCGGATCGATGCCAGTGTTTTGGAGGTCATCACGTCTCGACAACTGCAACACGTATTTCACTCTTATAAACATGAAGCATTCCATAAAAAAAATTACAAACTGGATTTAATAGAACAACCATACCTTGATAAAATACATTCTTGCCAACGACAACTGTAGAAGGGCTTTAAACACTTGTGGGAGCCCAATGTAAATGCTTGTTTGTTCAGTACAGATAGTTAGTCACCTAGATATCCAAAGTAAGTTCCAGATGTTTATACTATTTTCTGGCCCCCATGTTGGTGTACCCCAGAGTACACCAACATGGCAGCTCCATACTGGACTCTGTAAATTTGTGCAAAACATTTTGGAGAAGTGTCTTCTTTATCAATCTCCTATAATGTCACAGTTTCTTGACTTTGTCCACTGCATGGTTGTCAAATTATTTTTTTAATGTGTGACAGTGCAAGCCAAGAATACATGTAGCTCACAAGAAATACTGTGAAAGTTAAGTGTTGTTGTTGGCTCGCCACTTGTACTTAGGCCTTCTCTGAGGGCAACTACAATCAGGCTACCCAAATCTCGCAGCAGTTGTTGTAACAAAACCCTCGTGGTTGACTGAGGAATAAAGACTGTGTTCACTGAGTTTTGGGTATTGCCCAAGGTGTCTGTGCCAGCTACGTGTAAAACTATTAAAGAGATTTCCATGAGTAGTTTGTGAGCCTGCTACGCCAGCAGTCACTTGTGAGAAACATGTGCTTCAATACCGTTGGGTGTGACCACCTATCTGGTGTTGTATTTTTCACTATCTTCTTGTTCTCTTCAAGCTCTTCAAGAGCACACCATTTGAGATGCACTTAATGGCATTAATGTTTCTCACAGCTTTTCTCCTTCTCCCAGACTTTCAATTTTGTTCCTGTGACTTCAGGAAAATGTTTAAACGTGTCTAAAATGAGAGTTTGTTTTCCTATTCCAGTGAGAATCTTGATGTTAACGATGCACTTATGGAATTGTTTATCATGGCTTATGCCTGTAAAACTGCCTGTGCAAGAAGAATCATTGGTATGGCTTAATTACATGTACACAGTTATAGATTATTTTACAGTGGACTCAATTTTAATCAATTCGTGGAGAAAAACGAATTTCATTTTACTTTTGTTTTGCAGGTGTCATTCCCTACCTGCCATACTCCAAACAGGCTAAAATGAACAAAAGAGGGTCCATTCCTTCAAAGCTGGTTGCTTCTCTTATGGGTAGAGCAGGTATAATCATTAATTTTATGTGACAGCTAGTAATCAGTTAAGAAATAGAAAACATGTACCATGTTTTTATTGAGTTCTAGAAACATGAATGGAAGTTTGGGAGAACAAGAAATGCTGTGGGAACATGAGCCGCAGGCGAGTGTTTCCACAGCTTTTTCAAGTTCTCCCAAACTTTCACGAGTGTTTCTATAACTTGATAGAAACTTAGGAGTACATTTTGCTCTATGGGTAGCCATGATCAGCGTACCAACTCTCTATTCTACCACAATAGTAACTCACTTATTGCATGGTTGCTTGGATTTTTTTTAAGACTCACAATGTAGATAAATTTACATGTACATAAGAATCAACTGATCTTTATTACTTTTCTTTACCTTTTCCTTTACTGCTCAGGGCTCAAAGTTAACAACCAACTGGTCGCACATGCGACTAGATTTTTGTCTGTGCACCTAAAAAATCATGCGTGGTTGCACCACTGTGCCTTAAAAGCCAAAGTACAGTGCAACTTCTATAGTGCTGACTATACTAATGTACTCGGAGTGATAAATGTAAATTTTTAACTACAACAGATATAACACAACCAGGCACCAAAAAATAAAGTTGCACCATTTTCCTTTCATTGGTGTGTGTTCTATTCGTCATTTTTAACCCTTTAGTGCCCAAGGGGTCTCCCTTTGACGAGTAAAATTGTCTGGCGTTGGACAGAGTAAAATCTATAAGTCACTATTGGGCATTAAAGGGTTAATGGATTCTCTGAACTCAAACTTTCATTTCTTCCCTCGTTGTTATTGCGGTCATAGAGCTAGGCGCTCCTAGCGGTAAGCGTGGAGACTGAGGGTGAGATTAAATTGTGTTCTTGTTCTTCGCGAACTTACAGAATGCTGCATTTTGTAGAGAAAGCTTTGTTTTCACTTGTCTGACATACAAAAATGGCCAGCGTTTTCGGAACGGGCCGGTCCATCATTTCTATGGCTTTAAAGCTAGCCAAATGAGCAAAGATCGTGCTAGTTCTCACGAATACCCACATGTTGGGGGGGCTGGGGGTACTCCCTATATTGGCCTATACGGGGAGGCTCCACCCAAAAGGGGTACCTTTTTCAGGCTTCAGGTATATAAAAGGGTGGGAATTTCACAAGTTGAGGTATATAGAAGGATAGGGAAATCGGTTGTGTCACGACATGAACTGAATAAATAACACTTCTCGTTTTCTCTTCTGATAATGCTTGACATTCTCCTGTAATATTGTTTGTTAACTTCATTATAAGGGCTTAGAAAGGGGGTGCAGTGTTATAAAGTAGGTATGTGAAAGGGGTACCTTTTCTGCCAAAATGGTATATAAAAGGGTAAGGGGTTGGACCTCGGGGAGGAGCCTCCCCATATTAAACTTTGTCAAGTACCCCCCCCCCCCCACCCCCACCCTACAGGTAGCTGTGACTCTGCGCCTAAAATTTTGGCAGTGCACCTAAAAATTTATACCTGATCACTCAAGTGCTCCCAAAGCCAAAAATAAACTTTGAGCTCTGCTGTTCTTTCCGTCTACTTAAAACTTTTGGGAGAACCCTGCTTATTGACTTAATGGCTAGTCCATACAAAAAAATATTTGGCATATGGACTGCATGATGCTGTAAACCACATGAAGAAAAGCTAAAGATTTCCTTCATCTAGCCTCACCTGACTCCATCAATAACCACTTCCTCTAAGCTTAAACGTTAAAATGCACACTTTCTAAAGGTAATTGAATACACATAATTATATATTGTAGCTTCTCACAATATTTATCAAATTTTTTTCTCTCCACAGGTCTTACTAATATAATAACAGTTGATCTTCATTCCAAAGAGATTCAAGGATTTTACGATGCACCAGTTGACAATTTGAGGGCTTCCCCATTTCTTGTCCAGTATATCACAGAAAAGGTATTTACAACAGTGACAACAACAATAGCAACAAATTTACTGTAACCATCAGAAAAAGCTACAAATAGATTGAAAAAAACTATAATACCAGCTTGCCTTTCAGATAAGCAGGTCTCAAATTTTCCTCATCTGAACAAGTTTTTGTGTGTTGTTTTTAATTCAGTCGGCAGACAGCTTGCCTAAGCCCTGGCCCAATGGGCAAGTGAGAATGAAAATTGCTTGCCAGCCAGAAAAATATACTTGTCTTGGGCAACCAGAGGGCACTTTTTTCAAGCCCAGTTTTACAGATATGCCAATGAAATGATTACCTTCAGTTCCTTAGAAGAGTTTCAATATTGAAGAAGCTAAGAATGAAGTAATAATAGTAATTATTACTATTTTCAATCCAAGTTACACACAAGATCAGGGAACCAATCAAACTTCAACAAGGACTTGTAGCAGTTGCAAAGTACAGGAATGTTTTTGCAACCAAGTTATGACTGGTCTTGGGATTACTGATGTAAACACTTTTAGCGCTTGAATGAAATATAGAAAAATGAAGCACAATTTCTAACCTCATGCAATAATGTATTTTCAATTGAAGGTTGCTGACTACAGAAATGCTGTGATAGTTGCAAGGAACCCAGGATCAGCTATAAGGTACTGTTAAGGGCTGTACATGTACAATAGCCCTTTTCACGGCGAACCCTGCTCATTTGCATTACAATGAAATTTAGCATGTATGTGAGGCAATTTCAGGCTATTTAACTTGAAGTTTTAGCCCAAAATTGCCTCGCATCCACGTTGAATTGCATTGTAATGCAAATGAGAAAACTAACGGTGAAAAGGGCTATTAAGCAAAAAGAATTACAGCTGTACTGCACTTCAGTTAGCCTTGTTTTCACATATTCCTATTCAGTAATTTCTATACTTTTTACAGCAAATTATTAGGAAGATGGATAATATCACCGCTTGGATTTTTTTTCTTGATAGAGAGCATGTCACACAAATTTTTGAATGTGAAACATGATGTGCAATGTACAATATTAAACAATATTCAATTTTCAAGTCTGAAAAGTGCATAAGTTAAATCCCTAATGAACACAGTCCCTTGATATGAGAGTCTCATCTTGAGAGACAAAGTTCTTATCTACTGTAGCTCATAAGAAAATATTCTTTACTTGTGAGAGGATGGTTACTAACTTTTGAGTGGTACTGTCCATTGAAACACAAATGGCATAATTTTATCACAGTAAGTAAGGAAATTTTATTTTGTTGACCTTCAAAACGCGCATTAAGCAACTACTGTACATGTAACTATACTAAATACTGAAGCTAGTAGATGCTTTTTGTTCTGCAGTATGCTGCTAAATAACCAATAAGACTTCAGGAATAAAGGCATAACATTTATTTTATTATTAACACTGTGTGGTGACCATTGAAGGGCCACATCTTTTGCTGAGCGTTTACGACTTGGATTAGCTGTGATCCACGGTGAGCAAAAGGAGCCAGAGAGTGAGCGCCTGGATGGTCGTCAATCACCACCTCCGGCATTAGCCGAGTCACGACGATTTGCATCTGTCAGTATAGATAGCATGGATCTGCCAGGTATGAACTATTTTCCTCCTCTTTTCCAACAAAACTGGCTCAATATTAATAAGTTGTCAGCATGACATACATGCAATGGGAATTGTAAACTTCAGGAAGTTATCACAAAGGAAATGCTGGGAGGGGAAGTTGTAAATTCTTATGGTTAGAGCCTTTGCGAGGGTCCAGTGTTTTTTCTCAAGTAAGCAAAAAACTACCTCTTGATGATGTTCAGGGTTTTCAATAAGAATCAGGGTAGGCAGCAAAAGTTCAGGTGTGGAGTAAGTGGTGAAGGTACAACTTGAGCTGAAGTCATGACTGTGCGGTGGTGGTGTACGGGAGCGTGCCCAGCGAGGAAAATTCTTAAAATTTGGACTCTTTTATCTGCATTCTAGGGCAATTTATGGCCCCATTTGTGGACAGAGAAACAGAAAACAAAGCGAAGGAGAATAAAATATAATTTTTACAGAAAAATCTTTCATTCCATGGCGCAAGTTCTCAATCAAAGTAGGCAGCGAAATCATGTGAAGTAGCTGACGAATTTTGCCCGCCGCCGGCCCTTATTGAAAACCCTGGATGTTCCAGGAAATTGTTGTGGACAAAATGCTGGGAAGATGTTTGAGATGTACATACATGTACTTCCAGGCTAGGGGAAGCAGAGATAGGTGTCAGCACCAGTGAGCCATTGGGGATGTCTTGGTCACTAGTGAAACCTTTTCCTTCAGAGCAATTACTAAAAAGTATGTAGTGAACTGAATTTTGCTGATCACTGCTTTTATGTCTCATGTATTTTTCTTCTTTTTAAAGGATTTCTTCCAAAAGCTAAACCTCCGATTAATGTTGTGGGCGACGTTGGAGGCAAGATTGCCATCATAATTGTGAGTGGCAAATATATTAACTACAATCTTGCGAATTGGTTAAATACTTGAGAGGCAGTATGTGTAGTGCAGGTGCAGATGTAGGGTGAGGGTGCATGGATTGTGCATTGCGTGACACATTGACTTGAGCAGCGTTGCCTGGACTCTTATCGACAACAGTAAATTAACCAATCAGAATACAAGATTAGTAGCAATTTCGGTAATTTTGTTTTCCATGCAGGATGACATGATAGATGACGCAGAATCATTTGTGACTGCTGCCAAGCTTCTTAAGGATCGAGGGGCGTATAAGATATTGGTAATGGTAACTCATGGCTTACTGTCTGCCGATGCTCCAGAGCTGATAGAGGAGTCAGTGATAGATGAGGTTTGATTCTGATAAAAACATTCTTGTCTCTATACCCGCACTCACAAACGTTATAGTTAGAGCCACCTTGTACAACATAATGAGCAGTACCATACAAAAAGTACCACTCAGTAGCTTTCAGTTGAAGGTTTCATCCACAGAGTAAATGGTCATACAACACAATAAACAGTACCATCATTTGAATGATCACACACTAGGGTTTCATCCACAGACTTAAAAGTTAGAATCACCTTGTACAGCATAATAAACAGTACAACACGAAAGTACTGCTCAATAGCTTTCATTTGAATGGTCACACACTAGGGTTGCATTCACAGACTTAAAAGTTAAAACCACCTTGTACAGCATAATAAACAGTACCACATGAAAGTACTGCTCAGTAGCTTTCATTTGAATGGTTACACACTAGGGTTTCATCCACATACTTAAAAGTTAGAACCACCTTATACAGCGTAATGAACAGTACCACATGAAAGTACTGCTCAATAGTTTTCATTTGAATGGTCACACACTATGGTTTCTCAGCTTAAAAGTTAGAGAACTCTAATAAGTTTCATTCAAGTGGTTTAACTACATTCCTTGACTTTCATCTGGTGTCTTTGTTCTCATCAGGTCGTAGTCACCAACACTGTGTCTCATGACAGTAAGATGTCTCGCTGCAGTAAGATCCGAACGGTTGATATCAGCTCGCTATTGGCTGAAGCCATCCGACGTATAAACAATGGAGAATCGATGGGATATTTGTTTAGAAATGTTCCCTTGGAAGACTAGAGCAGCTGATGTGTTGTAGTGTGACACTCTTTTGTGGTTATTTGTGAGGAAACTGGCACTACATGTAAGAGCATAACCGACCCAAACTATGTATCTGCAAGTTCGTCCGATCTCCTAAATGTCCCATGCATAGAGGGTCTTACAGGGGAGTCTCTGGAAATAAGAGGATCACGGATATAAAAATTTCCTTTTCCCGAATCACGAAAATACGCAAATGATATACTCTTTGAATAACCTTTCTTACACAAGAAAGTGTTTGAAGAAAGCAAAATCGCGAAGGTTCCATAATGCAAATCGCATACCTACATGTGAAGTCACTATCGATAGTCGACCCTACCATTCGGAGGACTCGCGTCTCAAAATTATGGAGAATAGAGTGGTGGTCACGAATATCGGTTACTAATTTAAGTCCTCCACAGTTCACGAAAAGCCTTGAGATCACGAGTCACGAAGAATAATTTCCTACATTCACGCTTCACGGAAAATAAAATCTTCTCATCACGCATCACGTGAATAACGATCCCCTGTACGACCCTCTGCATAGCTAATCTTAAAGTGAAGCGGGATGAAGGGGTGGTTGTAAAATATATGTTTGACGCCGTTTGTTAGAAATGTTATCTAAGAGTTTCTTTTGTATAACGACTATTTTCATGGAGAAACAAATTCCTATAAGGTCAGTACACGCTAGAGGACGTGTTGCAACGATTATAAACATTCCTGTTCCGGGCTCTCGGTCAGTGGAGACGATTGGAAAGCAACGCGGGACGAGCGCCGAGCGGGGTCTGGTAGAAAAAGAGGGGCGGTCGGGAGGGTCTTTCTCTACCAGACCCCGCTCATCGCTCGTCCCGCGCTGCTTTCCGATCGTCTCCATTGACCGAGAGCTTGGAACAGGCTAGTGTAAGGACAATCCCAATAGCTGCTTCATGAAAGATAAAAAATAAATAAATTTTTCCTGACCCACGATGAACACTATAATCTAGGACACTATAAACGAGGATTTAATAGTTAGAATTATGACAATAAATGTTTTGATATTTAAATAAATTCTTCCAGGTGTTACTATAAGAAATATAAGGAAACACAAAGGAGAATTTGTATTTGAATTTGATTCTCGACACTAGACGGTTATTGCAGCTATGACTTATTTCTTACAGTTTGTATCACTTGAAATAACTGAAATAACCGAGATCCTATACTTCAGTAGGAATTTAGGAAATTGCTTTCAATTGCTTTGTGTCAATGTAGGTTTATATATGTCAAAGAAGCTCTTTATTAATTAAACAAGCTACGAAATATTTTTTGGACGTGCTATCTTTATTTTTGAAGGCGATGTATATAATGTAAGCCAAGTCTTCAGAGCATATCCTGAAAAGATGAAAGTAAAAATGTCGTTAGTATGTTACCTAAAACAGACCTTTACCTGCGCGTTACCTGTAGTGCGTTACTCGCCAATTCTGGCCCACTCTGTGTCACGAAATATGACCTTTCTAGAGAGGTTTCCAACTAGAAAGCTAAGTATGATGCACCTTTGCTTTTGCCGGCGTGCAGACGTCTATTTCCAGTGTTAACAATACAGGAAATGGGAGACGTCTAAAACACCGTCAACTATCAAGGCACTGGGAACGCCTCTGAAATATAGGCACGCATGGAGTACATACAGCGTCTTACCTTTTTAGTTGCTTTTTTCCCACGACTCTCCGTCAGCAAAAAGGCAGTTCCAGTCGGTGGAAGCGCTATCAGTTGGGCATGAATAACCACTGATACTTTCAAACAGAGTACAGTATACTGTACCAGCAAAGTTGTACAAGCGAATAGCCTTGCAAGGTGGGTGATCGTCGCACCTTTGTTTACAAAGAGGCCTGACGTAATCAACGTCTCGAAAGTAAGTAGTTTCTGATCCCAGACTAGTTCCACTGATGAACTTGTATCCTTTTACTTTGGTCCAGGAAGCTTAAATGACAAGGAAATTATAATAACCACATTGAAGGGGCTATGACCATTGACAAAATTACCTTTAAATTGAAGGAAACCTGAAAATAATACTTTACAAAGATAGAAAAACACTAAAGAGATAATAATAAACCATAAAGGAACAAGGATGGTTAAGGATGGAGAAGATTGACACGGATTACAAACAACGAAATTGCAAAATTTAGGCTAAATTTTTCAAACCGTTTAACCGTGATGCAGCACCTTTAACGTTACCAAAAATTAGTTGAGCCCTGTGGTTATAAATGAGGTCTCCATACTCTCTTTCTTTATATGAGAATACTGTTTTTCGCCCGAGGCTGACTATTTTTGGCTGAAAGTACTCTTGTGAATATTCTTAGATTATAGCGTATCACTATGACGTTTTTGTTTTCGAATGTATTTGGACGTGAATGTCGTACAGGAATTTTATGTACCGGTCAATTCCAAAACCGCCCATCCCCCCCCCCCCCGGGCAAACCCCGGGGCATTTGCCTTTTGTGAAAATTTTGGCAAGAACTTCATGCTAGCCCACATATAGAGCACACTCCCATATTGTCTTATCCATATATATCCATATATGGAATGTCTTATCCATATATGGATATGTGGGCTAGCATGAAGTTCTGACCAAAATTTTGGTCAAATTGCCCGCTATGTTGCCAGTTTAGACGGTCAAATGCCCCACCCGTTAGAGCTTCAAAGAGGGTCAAATTCCCCACCCTCCAGGGAAAACAGAATCGCTTACCTCCTGGAAACAAGTTCTGCAAAATTTTCAGCCACTACGAATTTCTTGTTCAGCTTGTCTTCGCTCCACGCATTAAACAAAGGCATATTTCACGATATAACTATATAAAACGACAACAACAGAAAAACCCACGTGGAATCGACAAGAGCAATGACCCGTCAACGCAGCTTACGTGCTGAATCAAAGAATTGCGAAATCCTTTTGTTTCCGACCGCTTACAGACGTTTTGACAGGAAAGTCAAATGCCACACCGGGCGGGCCTCATTTGGGTCAAATTCCCCACTGTACGAGCTTAACGCGAGTCAAATGCCCGGGGATTGCCCGCGGGGGATGGGCGGTTTTGTAATTGACTGGTACATTATTAGCATCGAACATACGACTAGTACTGTTTTTGTTGCTTTTGGCCAGTTTTCCGTTTGCGGAAGAAATATCTAATTTTATACGGGTTAGTGAAAAACATGCAATTGTGTTGTAGAACAAATTTTCAACACACAAGATCAGTTATATTCTTTTCAAAATCTCAGCCTCGGTTTATTCTTAAAATGAAGTACACACTACGAGCTCAGTCTGCTTATCGGAGACGGATTGCTCTAAGCCAAGGCGTAAAGACCGGGAGCAGCGAAGGCGGGCCTGAGAGCTTTGCAAAGAGCTTGTGAAAGGTGTAGAATTGAGAGCTCTATATACTCAGGAGCTTTGAAGGAGCTGTGAGTAGTGAAGACTGCAAAATACTAAAAAAAAAAGCTTATTTTACGAGATCTCATTTCATTCAACGAGGTTATCACAAAAATGTTAAATTTAATGCCCAATTTCGGTTAGACAGGACTAAGCTTCTTCAGGGGCTACACTAAAGCTTAGCTCAGCTTAGCTTAGCTTTAGTGTAGCCCCTGAAGAAGCTTAGTCCTGTCTAACCGAAATATTGGGCATTAAATTTAACATTTTTAGCCGTCCGGTCAGCCTTTCAATTGGTTTTATAGTTTATTTTTCACTGCTGATCCTGATCTAACCAAGATCCGGCTTCACTCCGCTGCTGTTTGTACAAGTGGTGCTTGCATTATTGTCGTCACAAAAATACGGGTTACCAGGTTACGATCGGCCTTCACATACAATGGCGCTTTTATGTCGTAACTTAGCTAAACGTGAGGTGAGATTTTCAAGAAATGGTCTCTAAAAGTTGGTGGAACCTGTTAGCCGGAATTATTTTATCCGCTTTGGGCAAAAGCATTAAAACTTGAGAAAATGCCGCAAACAGTAAAGTAACTTGTGATTTACTGCGGGATAATTAACAATTAGACTACGAGACCGAGTTTTCTACTTAACAATTAGACTACGAGCCCGAGTTTTCTACGAGCAGATAGTCAACGAGGCGCAGCGATAGTCAACGAGGCGAGTAGTGTAATTGTTTTAGTATAAATTTACCTTAGTCTCATTGCATAAAAAGGAAAAATGTCAAGTAACGCGTAGAAAAGAACTGTTTTATTATGTTACATCAGGTTCAAACGTGATGCGTGATGTGCACTGATGCGTAACTGTTGACTATTTAACAATTAGACCCGTGGCCCTTGAGGGCGAAGGGTCTAATTGTTTTAGTATCACCCAACTAGTCGGACAGAAAAGGCAGTAATAAAGTTAGCGAATGCAAGTTGAAGAAATATTTATTTGGGGGAAAAAACGAAAGAAAACCCGGCGAATTTCGCTACTCGATGACTATTACTATTAGACCACTAGTAGCGTAGCCAATCAAAATGCAGGATTTGCATTAGACCACTAGTTGGGTGATACTAACAGCAGATAGTCAACGGTAATATAGCCAATCAAATTCACGGATTCACAATAGACTACGGTAAATTTATACTAACAGCAGATAGAAAACGGTAATATAGCCAATCAAATTCACGGATTCACAATAGACTACGGTAACTTTATACTAATTAACAATTAGATTATGAGCTCGAGATTTCTATGAGGTGATAGTTGATGAGGTCGAAGGCCGAATCAACTATCCCTTCATAGAAATCGAGAGCGAATAATCTAATTGTTTTAGTAGAATTCTTACTAAAAGTAAGTTCAAATAACGGTTTCCAGTTATTTCTCGACGTATTATTAAACTTTGCGCCTTAGAAAGATCGCACGGATTGAATTGTCATTCGAAATTGAAGTTGTGTACGCGCGCGTATCATTTTTCAGTAGTTTCAACTTTTTTTTAAGTCAATAAACCGTAAATGTCCTTCGATTAGTCTTTTCAGGAATTTAACTATCCATTTCCATCAAAAGTTTCCGCTAAAACTTAAGCAGAACGAAAAAAGTCGTCATTTTGTAAACGAGCTCCAGCCACTGCACACTAATGGCTGATAGTGTGCAATCGCTCAGCCAATCAGATTACAGCATTTGCATTAGTATACTAGTAGAATTCTACTAATCACTTTTAGTCATATACGGCTATGCAAACATAGAGATATTTAAAATTACTTGAAAATTCAAGGCAATGTTTGCTTTTCTTCCCAAGAATAAATGAAAAAGTCATTAAACACAATTACAGCCCAAAAGCGATCCACTGTAAATAACTTAAATGCTATTACCTAAAACTGGAGGGCGAAATAATTGAAAGATCGGATTATATAGAAACATATGGATAATGGAAAAAATATGAATAAAACTGTGAAAAAGTGAGGGAAACAGAAAAAAAATCAAACAAAATCACTGTTGTCTTTAATCTTTTAGAATTTACCACCTTTGAAATAAGATTTTTAAGTTAATAGTGACAAAATTTAATCTTAGTGAAGATGCAATAGGTCAGGAAATATTCGGTTAAAATTTACTCTGATGCTCTCTAATCTTAAAGGCTACAAGTGCAATAAAATTTCCATGTAGCCCTTCTAGACCTCTAAGCTAATTGTGCAAATTTGATGTCAATACATCACTTCAATGAAGAATAAAAAGCTGTGGTCTCTTCGAATCGACCTGGCCGTTCCTTTAGCGGCGTCCGAAACCTATACAATACACGTTCACTTAGATCAGGACATTCAATTTATAAACAATATTTTCAATTATATTACAATCTAATTATACGCTGTAAACAAAATATACGCTTACCATTAACGGTGAATGAAGACAAAAACAGATAGGAAAGGATGATAGAGTAATTCATTTTAACGTTCCGGTGTTTTTTCGACGTTCCCCACAAACAAGTTTAATTTGTCGTTCGCAACGCGAGCAAACGGCTTTTCAATTACTCTAAGAACGTTAATCCGATATGGCAATTTGTTGGTGTCAAATAAGAACAAATATATTCTTGTCGGATCCGTCAAAACCTGCCGGTAAAGAAAGAATGGAAAAGGCTTTATCTCAGTGCTAAACAAACATGTCAACAAACACCTAAAGTAAGGGGGGACTGTACGCTATGCGCATGTCCCACTGTGAAAGGTATGGTTTTCTGGGTTGGGGTAAAGAAATCACACAGCTTTGGGGTAGAATAAGATTTAATTTATCGGAAAGTAGCCAAAATTTAGTCCAGAACATTTTTTTTTACTCTGGGTTCTATGATAATAATTGAAACGAAGTGTTTGTGAGATTTAGTTAGCATATTTTGGACTATGATAGTAATAACATTTCTACATGGAACGATAGCAAGTCTGGAAGAGGGTAAGCGGGCTTTTTGGTGCCTTGTCTAGCTAGGTTGGAAAAACAAGCTGATCATGGTAGGGCAAGTGTTCCAGTGCCCCAGCGGCACACCCCTTCCTAAAGATTTACGGAGTACCCCCCCCCCGGCACCTCGACGTAATATTTCAACTCGAGCAGCTAGAGATAACGAACCAATTTAATAAGATGACCTCAAGCTCAACATGAGCAATATGTTTTCACCCCTCTACCTGAAAGATCGTTTTAATAATTAAATTTCCTCTGTTCCCTTTTTGAACTCAGGCAATTTATATTTCATCTTACATCGAGATTTTATAATGTTAGCAATTAGGGATACATTTCCACGTGGTATTGGTTCAAGTGAGTGAACTTGTTGTTTCAGCTGTTTGGCTTAAAACCACCTATCTTCTTAACGCGAGGTTCGTATGTGACATTTTCTGCACAAGTCACAATTAATCGCTTGATTTGTTTGCTTGCAAAACAAGAGCTGTTAACTACATCAGTTTCTTTTTTTTTGTTAAGAAAAGATTTTTTTTCATGTTGTTTTATATTTTTAGCGTTGTGTACTTTATTTTACTGCCATTTTCCGCGGTATTTACTTTGTTAAATTGATAAAACATTAAAAGGTGTGGTTTCTTGACCACATATTAATTAAAGGAATTACAGACAGGTTACAATTTAGACATGCCTTAATATTTTGATTCCATTGTTTCTTTTTTTTTTTTTTTGCTATTTAATAATTGTCACATACACTGGCTACAGTTCTTACACAGCCACTTATACTTCTTGTAAGGCTAAAACATTTACTTACCTTACTTATAATTAACAATTATTGGACGGGGTCGAGCAAAATATCGTAATTTGTCAGTGGCGAGCTGATCAATTATCCCGGGGGCGGGGGGGGGGAGGTACTCCCAGGAAAATTGGGTGGGGGTGTGCGACCCGCTTCCTACAACCCTTACCCTATTTATGACCAAAATCTGCGATATTAGCTACCCTATTTATGACCTGACCAAAAATTCGAAACCCCTATTATAACCTGAACCTTACATCAAAATCCTGTTCCAGATCCAGACCTGCCTTATAACTGGATCTTTAGTTCAGACCAATGTTGAATTACCGGAAACATAATTTGTGAAGGGCTTTTGTTGCTTTTCTTTTCGATAATGATGAAAAAGTGGCTTCTAAGTTTAAGAACATACCCATCGTAGGGCTAGAGTACAAAAACCATACCCTATTTATGACAAAATGGCCAAAATCAGCTAAAATCGATACCCTATTTATGACCAAAACGGCTGAAAAATCCTACCCTTTGGGGTTGCACATACCTATATAGCCCATATAAGGGAGTACCACCCCCCCCCCCCCCGGGTCAATTATTTGCCAAAGCCGAAGGCTGAGGCAACTAATTGATCGGCGAGACGACTGACAAATCACGATATTTTGCAATAGCCGAGTTCAATAATTGTTTAATTTTATTATGCTATCACCAAGTTTGTTTTCATATTTTGATCTGATCTTCCTGGCAGCTCAGGGAAGCGAGCAGCCATTTTTCTCTCGAGAACGTGGTTCCAATTACGCATGAGCAGAACATTATTTGCAGCAAAAGACAGCAAAACACGTTTAGACGGTACTACGCATGAGCAGACCATTATTTGTAGGCTGTTATTTGCAGGTCACGTGGTGGGCTGTCGGCCAATGGAAGGGAAGAAAAAAAAGCTGCATCGAATAATTAACAATTATTGGACGAGGTTGAGCAAAATATCGTAATTTGTCAGTGGCGAGCTGATCAATTATTTGCCGAGGCCGAAGGCTGAGGCAAATAATTGATCGGCGAGACACTGACAAATCACGATATTTTGCGATGTTGAGTTCAATAATTGTTTTATCATTCGATCACCAAGTTTGTTTTCATATTTTAATCACTTCCTGGCAGCTCAGGGACGCGATCAGTCATTTTTCTCTTAAGAACGTTGTTCCAATTACGCATGAGCAGGATATTATTTGCAGCAAAACACGTTTAGACGTTACTACGCATGAGCAGACCATTATTTGTAGGCAGTTATTTGGAGGTCACGTGGTGGGCTGTCAGCCAATGGAAGGGAAGAAAAAACTGCATCGAATGATAACAATACTTTTTGTTCGATATGATTACTTCAGGTCCTTACAATACTAAGCTTAGGCGTACATTACTTACGATACGATCACTTCTTACATTACACCATTACTTGCAACAAAGAGCAATACATTGCTTACAATATAATTCGATTACTAAAGGCCCGTTTACACAGGCGATTTTTGTCGCGGCAACTCGATGCAATTTTTGTCGCGCCAAAGTTGCAACAAGTTTCAAACATGCTCGAAACCCCTGCGATATCGCGGCGACAAATCGCACTGAAAACCGCACCTGAGGGGTCCGTTTCTCGAAGCTCCCGGTAATTACCGGGCCCGTAAAGCCGTTTTGTTTTCCATTCCAGACGGGAGTTTCAAAAGTTTTGAAAATGATGCAGTAAAGTCATCAGCTAAAAAAACAAAATGAACCTCATTAGAGGTCAGAATACACTCTACATTTCTTGAGAATTTGATTTCAATATATGATTTCGGGCCCGTTAAGTTACCGGGACTTTCGAGAAACGGACCCCTGGTTTACACGTGTGATTTTGAAGTTGCAACTTCAACGCGACAAAAATTGCGTCGAGTTGTCGCGACAAAAATCGCCTGTGTAAACGGGCCTTTATGCTACTTACAATTCTCACACCACTAGATTTTGATTCTGGATATCTCCGCCCAGCAAGCGATTTATAAATCCTGAGGAGGCATATCACTTAAATGAGCTATATTCCACGACTTACGTTCGTTAACTTAGAAGCCTCAAGGTACTTTATTTTACCAACTTGTCGCACATCTTGCGACAAGAGAGAAACCAGTGGCAAACGTTATTGGAAATTTATATGTGAAAGAGAAGTTGCTGTTTCACTATGGATAGGTATGTTAGCCTCCTTAACACGCAGAAATTCTTTGATCTCAACTTTCAGTCCCAGGTCGCAAAGCCGGGAAGAGGCATGCGACAAGCTAAAAGACAAACTCTGCAAATGTTGTTATTTAATGGCTTGGAAGATTTTATATGCAAGGTTCTATAGTAACAGTACAATTTTAAGTTTTTTTATATTTTGAGTCAGCAAGAGGCCGCCGGGAGACGGGTCTCCTCCCGATGATCCGTCATTTTGAAAATCGTCGACGAGAAGGCCCTGGGGACGAGGTTGCAAACTCCAACGGGCGGTGGACTTAGATGTGCGTGACTGGAGCGAAAATCTTAGGGGAAAAAAACGTGGGAATCGTGAAAAAGTAAATTGATTAGCACCGACTTGTCAAATAGATACCAGCGTGGAACTCGTAGTTGTATGAATGATTACAGGATGACATTGTCGCCCCAGTTTTTTATTTCGTTACGTTTTCGGGGTGAAAGGACGACTACAGCAACTTAAGAAATTTTCCAAGCCAGTACTATCTCTTTTGCAAATGTTATCGTTAACGAACTTCTAGTCAACAAGCAACTTCCCAAAACCGTTTATGATCGTTAACCATAATGAAACGAAGTCTGGGACCCCAAGATGACAGTAAGAGATTAAATTCGACTACCGCAGTCGTATTTAAATTCGACGTTCCCAAAATCCTTTCTCATCCCTGTTGCGGTTAACTTCCTACGCAGTCGACGCTCTCTCCACTCGTCACGCAAACTTGTCATGAGAAAGAAAGATTGCGTTACGAATTCCAAGAGGGGCTGTATCACGGTTGACTCGCTGAATAGGAGACTATCAGGATGAGATTGGTGTGAAATGTGATAATCGAAAGCATAGGCACGAAGTCTCAAACTCGTGCTTCCATCAAAAGGTCGCTCATGTATTAATATACCATGGAAAATACCATAGAATCTCCAATATCATTGTTTAATTCCTTACATCTTTTTTTCTATAAATATAGACGCATATCAATGATGCTTCATTGCCGCGTTTTCTGTCCATACTCAAGAACTTGTTTTGCGCTAATGGGAATCTGTCACGCTAGACAAACGACTCAAAGAGATAGTATCACGGTTCGACGCATGTGCGGACTGTGACGTATTCCCACCCAATTCCACTGTTCATACACCAATCAGATACGAGTATATTAGACTCGTTCGTCTGGTCCAGAATAAACGGTTCGGCCCGAATAATAAATTCGATGTTCAATTCTTAACTCGCCATTTTCTGCTTAAATCCGTTTAATTCCTCCGTGAAATTTGGCCACCAGTCATTCTGCTAGCCTTCGTGTGGCCGTGTAGCTACTCATTAAGTAATACCACAAGTTTCTTTGGTTTATAGGCTGACAAACCACGCGGGATGTTGGTAGAACACCAGAAGAATTCGATAATGACGAACCGAAGGCAAGTGATCTACGAATTCTTCGAGTGTTCTTCCAACATCCCAGGTGGTTTATCAGGCCCCTTAACCATAGAAACTGGTGGTCTATTGCTTTTATTTATTTATTCAGAAGACGCGCGATTTTTCCATGCGTTTACCAGCACAATTAACCATGCCTGATTGGCCAATCAAAGCGCGCGAATTGATTTGATTATATAACAGCCTATTAATTACACTTTCACCAAATCATAGTCTGTGATTTCCGAAATACGTCTTGTTGATTCCAAAACGAAAATGAACTTAATGCGTGGAGTCAAAACATAGCAAAGGAATTCTAATGAATCTCACCTATATCGTCGGGTTTTCGCGAATGACCGTAACATTTTCAAAGGCAAATTTCTCGCAAGAGTCATCTGCAGGCTTCTGATTGTTTTATAAACAATGAAATTTAATGATTAACGTTGAAGCTTGCGCATGCGCCGAGCCGTGAAACCCTATCTTTAAGGTTGACAGCAGTTTTATCAGGAATGTTCCAAACTCGGTATAACCACTGACCGCTTGGAATCACGTGATAAATTTTTACTATAACCATTCAAAAGCAAGCGTGGCAAAATGACGTGACAAGCCATGTGCTCTTCACTGGCTTTGTTTGGCTATCACAAAATACGAGTGTAGTTAATTTATTTTCTGCTTTTCCAGGCACGTAGTTTTTGCACAAAAAAACTTTCCAACACCTCAGCACAGCGGTAGTAGGGCGAGTCACGCTGGTTGAAGAAGCGGCAGTTGTCGAAAACCTTGGTAATGTCGCTGACAAGGGACTCCAGTGAGGTGTAAGACTTGGAATTCAAACGCTCCTCTATTGTGGAAAGGTCTGGTGAAAACAAAAAGAAACAACTTTGGTTATACACATACAACAAAACTTCAAACAAATGTTCTTCTGGGCCGGGTTGTTCGCTAATTCAGGAATAAAAATTAACAGAACTAATTTTCTCTTGTATAACGTTTTTTTACTCCCTGTGCTTTGTGAAGTTTGAGATTATTCAAACTCCAAACAGAAGGCCAAACAATACAAACAGAAAACATCACGGCAAAGTTACAAAACGCATATCAAAACTCTCGCTTATCCTGGATTAGCTTAATCGGGCTTTCAACAACCCAGCCCTAGATTGTAGCACTTGCAGTCATGTTGTTAGTGACACATCTGTTTGTTACATTGTAACTGTGAGACAGTTACATCTTTTAGCAGCATCTACTTTTTTTCGTGATATCAAAACATAAGCACACATAAAGATAATCCAGAAACCTATCATCAGCCTTCTGGAACAGCCTCCCTACTTAAACAAATTGTCTCAAGACGTTTCATAACAAATAAATGTTGAACAGTACAGTGTGCTTATATTGTATATTGAAATTATTCGACAGAAAACGGCGACGAACTGTGTCGCTGTAATTTTTCGTTGAAAGGTATAAGATTAAAACTTCCAGGATGGGCTCGATTTTTTCCCTGCTTGGCTATGTCGTTCTCCACAGACCAGGCCACTATGTAATCAAGCCATTTCTAATTTCAGTTCCTACTACCTTGTTTCATTTGAAATCCCGAATCAAACAAAAACATAAAACGAATTTTCCTCAAATAGGCCATTTTCGAGTTCGCTTCTGCCTCGATGTCAAAATGACTCTGCGCGAAACCATTCATTCATATGAAGATATGTCCCCCTCAAGGCTCATTTTCAAGCAAACCAAACTCATTTTCACATCAAGCGTTGAGCACGAGGACTCGATCGAGACCGAGGCACAAGGTAACTCGGAAATGATCAATTTCACACCCGACACTGCTTAGGCGACTCACCGATAGGGTCAGTGATGACGTCATAATACTCAGGTACTTCATCTGCGTTCACGGGCTCAAGAAACGGCCATGCCATCTTGTGGCTCTGCGAGAGACAAATGAACACATCGTAAATAAAGCCTACGGTACCACAACGATTACTACTGATCGATATTTTTTCGTATGCAGTACTTACCAATCCCCGAGTTAGCCTCCTTAAAATCAAGTTTCCAGATATGTTTTCAGAGGGTGGCAATGAGGAATTCCAACGGGTCAATTCTTAATGCTCCCACTAAAATCATTATAAATTTCCTATTAACTTGTTGGGTTATGTAGTTGAACTTGTTGGATTTTTGACCGGATACTCCCCACTTATAGTCATTGCCTCCAATTTTAATGAACATGGACATCAAATTGGATGACTGCGCACACGCTACATAACTCATAATTGTTAGCCACTTCTCACTGTCCTTCTCACTGTCCTATGTGTAACTGCAACGTATCAATGAACGATGCCACCAAACACATTGACATTAAAAGCAAAGTGAGTGCTTTTTTCAGTGTCATTGTGAGTTAGTGCAGGATAATCCCCTAAGCAGGGGGGAAACGAATTAAAGAACGCTGTTGGTTTCACATCTTACCTGCAGCGAGCGAAGCAGTCTTTTCAGTGAGTCATAGTCCTTGCCAGTCAATGCCTGCTTGCTCACTTGGACCTGGGACTGAGTGCAGCGCGGGCATGTGTAGAAGTCTATATTATCTGCCTCAGCAGCGGTGATACCAACGCATGCGCCGTGAAACCAGTCCTGACACTTATCACAGCCGATGTAGAACCTGAAAACACAGACATTAATTGTATGAAGAGTGACTAGGAAGTTCAGAATCATGTCGATCAAGCAATGGAGACAATAATAGCTGATAGCAATAGGGAATCCATTAACAGTCAGCACTGATTAAAAAGAGGATGAGTCAGTTTCTATGGGCGTCTGGTAGTGCGCTAACAGTTAACCGATCAGAACGTTAGTTGAGAACAAAGGATAATGATCTTTTTCTTCAATAAACGAAGTGTTGTAGACCTCTCAGGAACCTTTGCCATTTCTTGATTGGCTAGGTTCGATCCTACATCTTTTACGCCTTTCAACGGTTTGGTTTAGTTGACGCAAAATGAGTTTTCAAGCTAAATTTTTCAAGTGAAAATTTTGATTATGATAATTTACTGGACCTCTGAGTATGTATATAGCACAAAGGAGATAGTGTTCATGAATTCATATCAAACAGACCCCTATTACAATGTACTTGTCGTCACATGAGAAAGCCACCAGTTTATTGTTTTCAGTTAACGTTTTGAGTGGTTAGTTCTCTTCTAGGCAGCCCGGTTCGAGTAATCACACTGTAAAGAACAACATTACAACAAAACTTCTCAGTCACACCCACTTCTACAAGGCATGGGCGCAAGACTGAAATGTTAACAAATCTTTACATTCATTACATCTAAGCAATAACTCCTCAGTGTTCAAACATCAAAACAAATCCTACTTTCTCTCATCGTATGGCTGGCGACACAGACAGTACAGTTCCTCCTCTTCAACTCCACGCCGAGCCTGGGTACACTCGGCACAGGTCCACTCGTCCATACTTTGCGCGACTTCTGGAGAGACCTGAACACAAGCTCCATGGAACCAGTTGGCGCACATGTCACAGCCGATGTAAAATCTAAGGCAAAGAAAATGACCCCCATGAATCTGTTAACTGTTGCGTATGTGCCTCTTCTTTGTAGTTTCAAGGTTCACTTTGCAAACCTAAAACTTAAGAAAGACTGACTGGCCTGAACATCGCGACCTACCTGCAATCCAGTGAAGTGTTGCTTTGACTCCCAGGGGTGATTGATATTTAAATTCTCCTAGCATTTTTAATAAACTGTCAAGTGGACAGGTAAAGAAAATAGGGGAAATTACCAACTACGGAAAGTAGTCTAGCTGTGACACGAAATTCTCAGAACCAGCCAACAAAGAAATGTAAGGCGCTAGTGAGGAGAATTAACTTTCAGATCTTGGATCTATCAAATAGCATACATATGTAGCAAAAGCAATCAAACAAAGTCTTACTGAGTTGGATCATAAGGCTTCTTACAGACACAAAACAAACGTTCTTCGTCAAATTTCTTCTTCTTAGCCTTGGGCCCTTCTGGCGTACTCTGGGAGGGCCTCCTCTCTGAGCCCGTGTGCTTTCGTTTGTTCTTACTGGTCTGCTGAAGTTCCAATATAAGATCCCTCTCGAGAAGGTCCCTTTTCTTCATCAGTTCCCTTTTCAGTGCCTCCTTTCGCTTTTGTAATAAAGCGCTTAGTTTGTTGGCCTTCTGGCGTTCTAGTCGGAGTGCCTGGTTTTCCTCCTTTGCACGTTTTTTCTCTTCCTTTTTGCGTTCAGCGTCTTCATTGCGATCAATTTTATCAAGAATACCATCAAGGACCTTCCTACAAATGGCAAGCCTATGAAAGAAAAACGTTCAACGTTTCAAGGTGCACCACGGAGGACGCGTAGCCATCATTACAGATGATCACTGCGAGAATTTAAGGTGGCTCTAAACACCATACCCTGCTTACCAAAATTCGATAATAAAAAAAGGGTTTCACTGTGCCGTTTTTGAAATACAACTAGAAATTAAGGTGTTTTTAGAAGGTCATACTGTTGCTATGGTACCATATTGTGCCACAAAAATGATAACGTGTTCACCTACGATTGGGTTTTTTTGTGTCAAGATTGTAGCATCAACTAAAAATCAAAATCTACGTCTTGGACAGTACTGGTAGCTGTTTTGAGCCACCGTCAAGTCAGTAAAGCCCATTTAAAGCAAACCAGACAAATAAACAGAGATATTAAGGATTCCAGAATCACGTAACTGCACAGATAAGTACAAATGGGAATAACAAATCTGGCACAACAATGCAATGTTGTACTTGCCTGTTCAAGTCTTGTCTTGACTCTATGGTCATGTACTTCTTGTTATGCAGCACGGGTACGCTTCCACCCCCCTTGCGAGATTTTGCCTTGACTGCCTGCTGTTTGACCTGCTCCTTGGACGAGTGTTTCATCCGGGATGTTGACATAGGGTTGGCTCGGATTGGAACTGTTTTCGGTGCGGTTGCCACTGGGGCAACGCGAGGGACTGCAACAAACAGAATGACACAAGTCTAGATAGTCGGAGGAACATGTTATACTTCGTAGAAATCTACCCAGAGAAGAGGCTCATTTCAATTAACAAGATGTAAAGCTGTCCACGGACTGTACAAATTGGACTGCTTCTGTACGAAACATGCCATATTTAACACAACAAAAGATTTCTGAAAGAATTTTGAACTTTACACGAATCACTCTGAGAAACAGCGACCACAGGTAAGTGAGTGACAAAAGTAGTTGAGACACTTATAAAATGACACTGCGATATTTTAAGTCATATTCTATTTCAAATGCATCTAGCGATAATTCTTTGATACCCGATACCCCCGGTTCAAACCCCCCCTCCCCCCCACCCCATATTCAATGTCGTCTAGGAGCTGAAGTCTGCACAGTCTTAGGAATAAAAAAAATCACCACTGCTTGGCGGAGGCGGATGTTTCCAAGGCGCTGGAAAATAGAATTTTACTGAGAAATATCTCAGCCCTCTTGTTGTTCATTCTCCACAACGCATCGAAACGTTGGAAACAGTCAACGAGGAGCAAGCGGCAAAGCGTCTCAAGTCTCAAAGCTCACAGTTTACACCTTAACTTGTACATCCATGAGTTAGCCAAACCATAAGTCTAGCCTTCAAGAAACCATGCGAGTTACCTGTGTTAGTGGCATATCCGCCAGGTACAGCAGTGGAAGTACTAGTACGTGCAATTTGAGTCGACACTGACGGTGTATAAGCACGTTGGGTGACCTGTGGCTTCGGTTGTAACCGCTGCACAAACGGCGTCGATGCGGATGCGCTTGTCACTATGGTCCGCGGTACAATCTGCGTTCTCATCTGCGGTGTCAACCCCACGGTTTGAACCCCTGGGGGCTTAGCGGGAACCGCCGGACGCACGACGGGCAGCGTTCGACGCAAAGCCCCTAGGGGTACCGGCGCAGTGACAGTAGTTTTATAAGTAACAGGTGTATTGACAGTGCTTTTGTACACAACTCCCTTCCTTTGCTGAGTCTTGATGGCATTCTGAACTTTTTTCTTGTTCATCTTTACAAGATTTTGCTGCTGTTGCCGCGCCTGCTGTTCTTGCTGTTTCCGCTGAAGGGCTGCAGCGCGTATTTCGGCTGCCCGACGCATCGCTTCTGCTTGTTCCTTCTTTTCTCGTTCCAGGGCCTTTTCACGTTCAATTCGTTCGTGATACTGGCGTATCTCCCAGAGTTCAAGCTTTGCCTGGTTATGAGAGCAAAATATTGACAGAGTTAAACAGAAACGAAAGCTGCCCTGGGATGATAACAAGTACGATAAATAAAAGCTACATGTAGGAACGTGGAAACTTGTTGCTCCATAAAAGGCACTTTTTACAACTCGTCTAAACTTTGCGTATCCCCTTATTTATTTCAACCGCGTATTGTTACGAAATACTGTATTTGGCTTCTTACATTCCAAATATAAGTTGCATTACTTTTCCATTTTGAGGATGAATCTTGGACACATGCCACAGCGATTCGATCACGCGTTCTTCCTGTATTTACTCAACTTGACAGCGGGTACAAAACATGCTCTTGTTTACAGTGATCAATGTGCTTAACTACACCAAGCTAGTTGACAGGCATGTGATTATGCCACACAAAGAAAAAACATATTAACTAAACATAATAGGCCTACAAAATTACAACTAGCGGGTGGCAGACCAATCGGTTATTTACGAGCACGGCTCCAGTTATGTGGTTAGAGTGGGACTAACATCCGTGACCTCTGCATTAAATAAGTCCAGCGCCCTAACCAGTCGACCAGGCTGCCTCCTGTGAGTATTGATTTATAGGACACTCGCATCCAGGCGTTGTTCAACTATTTCACGTCACAATCACTTACTTCTGGGTACCAGGCTTCCAAAATGCGTGGCCCAGAAGGCACTTGTGTTTCGTCCTCGTCATCAGGTTGCAGGACTATCTTAGGTCTCAGTGTCCGACCTCTCTTGCTCTTCGTGGGTGTCGGTCGAGGCGGTTCAACCACAGGCTTACTAAGCGTGCGTATTATTTTACGAACGAGGTATTTACATCGGAGTCCATCCAGGGAAACAAATTTCCTGTCTGTAATTTCTGTTGTTGTTGTGCCTTGGAGGAAAGAAAACACACGGTAAAAGGTACAGCAAGCGTTTGGCGTAAAAAACCTAACTATGAGTAGCGTCGTTTCAGTTCATTGTTACTTTTGTCGCCCAATTAAAAAACAAAGTGCCCTTTCCTTAAGGAATACATCTGGCATGGTTTTCTTAATGTGACTGACAACACTACTTCCAATGTTGCGATTGGTCATGGATATTTTCTAGCTTTTTGCAATCTAATTTGATTTCCCTTCTGAATTTTCAGCGGCTGTCCACCTTCATCAGAGTTGCAACATAGTTCCCAAAGTGAATGTGAAGAGTGATCATCGCAGTAAATTTTTCAATTTAAGCAATTGGAAAGAAGAAGCCTGAAAAAAAAAAATCAGGGCTTCAACGGGATTCGAACCCGTGACCTCCGCGATACCGGTGCGATGCTCTACCAACCTAGCTATGAAGCCACACATTGGGAGCGAGGTCAATTTATTGAGTTCATATTTTCCCGTGCAGTGAAGTGATGTGAAGTATATATGAAATAATTCATATTTGTACTGCGGTTGTAGATGAATGTGAAGAGTGATCATCGCAGTAAATTTTCCAATTTAAGCAATTGGAAAGAAGAAGCCTGAAAAAAAAATCAGGGCCACAGGCTAAACTCTTCAAAATTCCCTGATTTTCCATGATAAGAATAAAATTTCCCTGACCAAACAAATACCAAATTAATGTCAGATATAACAGCGGCTTCCAGTCTCATTTTACAACATTCCTTTGCACTCTTTCAAATGTCTCTTCCTACTTTCAATGGTATGAAAACAGCCGTCTTAAATTATTTCAATTTTTCCCGACTTTTCTTCGAAATGTCAATTTTCCCTGACTCAAAATAAAAGCCCCCGACGTTTCCCTGGCCTTGAAAAATTTTCTCCCTGACCATTTCCGGACCTGTGGCAACCCTGTTGCAATCTGCAGGTTCGTTATTGCTCGCACTACAAACGGCATGCTGCAAACTTTTCAAACTAAACATTCCCATGAACAAGAGGAATCATTATATCAAAACTCACCTGAGCTCGTGTACACAGTATTGCTGTTCCCGCGCGGTGGCCTCACGTTCATTTCCTCCCATTTTAAACAAGCCTGAAGAATTCTCAGTTGAAGTCCTGCACCGGCGAGCGTCTTCAGGCTCTGAGTGCGAAAACGCCAGGCTACTTTGAACGAAGGACGAGGAATTCCTGCGGGCCAGTGAACACCTACAGCACGAGACGCGTATGTGTATCCGCGGACTTCCTTCATTCCAGCTTTCCTCCCGAGCTTCCTACGTTCGTGCTTTGGAAGCGCAAACACACTTTTCACGGAGTGACGCAACGGCCACTTAGCGAGTCTTCGATTTAACAGCGCACGAGGATCTTTGATGACTGGTTCTAGAGCTGGGAACTTTTCTTCTTTAAGTGGTTTCGTTTCCACTTTAGGTTTGATGACAATTTGCGGCTTGGCCTGTGCAACTTGTTGTGCTGGTCTCTGCACAGTAATGGCAGCACCTGGTGTTTTGATGCCGACCGTTTTCTGGACAGGGGTTCCTGGATTCTGCTGCGAGGCTGTGGCTGACACCTGCAGTGTTATCGTCTTTGGGCCACTCAGGCCCAGTGGAGATGCTGCCTGCTGGGCAAGAGCAGCCAGCTGTGAACCCTGCAGTGTTAAAGTCCTACCATCTGGGGTGACGAGACGGATGAGCTGTGACGGTCCAATGGTTGTACCCGACGTGGGAATGCTCGCAACCAAAGCAGCTATGCTGTTTACTGGAGCTACGCCGGACTGGCCTGATGCTGCAGGCTTAGTACCAATTCTTACTACATTCGATCCCTGTAAACCTGCGCTCAGAGCAGGTGTCTTTGGAGAAGGAAGTATTGGTTTGGGACCTATTGGTACATACTGGCTTGTTTGGCCTTGGGGTCGAGTGGCAAGTCCTATTTTCTGTGGAGCAATGCCTTTAGTGACAGCTGCAGTCAATACTGGAGATCCACCACCTTTGGCCAATATTGTCTGTGGTAACGGAGCCACAGGAGATCCTCCTAACGTTCTCCCTTGAGAGCCTGCTACAGCTACTTGAGGGCTTGCCAAAGCTGCAGAAGATGGCAATACTGACACGACGGGCTGTGAACCTATCAAAGCTGTTGTTTTAGGAGTTACTGTGGCTGGCAAAGGTATGACCGCCACAGAAGAAACGGTCGAGGATGAAGACTGGCTTACTGTTGTCACATCACTCTTCACCAGACCAGATGGTTGTGTTGCTGATTGAGATAGAGATGCTGTTGACAAAGCAGCGGTTGTTGCAGAGGGCAACGTACTGCTCACTGAGGTTGTAGTTTTCGTTACATGAACGTTTGCAGTGTTAGTTGTGGCTATTCCACCTGCAGAGGCTGCAGAAGCAGAAGACAGGGCTGGTGTTAAACAAGGTTGGGACATGGAAATGTCTGGCAAATTCTCGTCACTCGTCTTGCTTTCTGTTTCTTCCAATACTGCAACTGGCATGCTCGTGGACGCCACAAAGGTAGTTGTCTTTTCTGTTGACATTGCCGTTTGGGAACGCTTCAAGACATCACTCGTCAGGGGTGTTGTCGCTGCCTTTGACCTCTGTGTAGGTGACACTGTAGTCACATCAACCTCCATGGGTATCTCAGCCTCTGTATGAAAATTAGTACATTTCGGAGGGGATGTCACTCCAGCCAGACTTTGATTAGGCGACACTGTGATTACATCAATATCCATGGGTTCCGCTGCAGAATCTGTGCTCTTCTCGAGAACAGAAGAGGCAGGCTTTGCAGAGCTGGGGCGTTCACTGCATTCAGTCACTTCTACACCGTCAACTGACTGGCAAACGTTAGCTTCAGAACTAAGATGGCTGGCCACTTCACTGCTCTCACCTCCATCACTGCTCTCTTTTTCTAAAGTGTGACACTCTGATTGATCGATGCACTTGGGCTCCTTGTATTCGCCGTTATTGTCAATTTTCAAGTTATCATTCGTAGCAATACTGGCATCCTCCAAATCAAAATCGCTGTTAACATTTCCACCTGAACCCAGGGAACTGTCGTTCAAAACAGTTGTTTGACCAAACTCGTCACTGTCTTCTTTTGTAGTCCCTGCAGATACTCCTGCAAAGTCTGATCCCTCGTCTCCTTGTGTATCATTCTTCACCAGAGAATCTGAAGCAAACACCTCGTTATCTGAAATAGCTACCTTATTTCCTAAATTATCAACAGACTTGTTCTCTTCAAAGTTAGATTCCTTCTCGCTTTCTTCCGTTGGTCCAACACTTGAGGCCTCTTTAGACAATAACGATGGATGCCCTTCTCGATTGCCAGGTAAAACTGTGTCATCATTTAAACCGTTCTCATCAGTTACTCTTACTTGAGTTTCTTGGGTATAAATCAAAGCATCGTTCTCTGATGACTGAAATCCCTTCACGGTTTCTTCCTTCGATTGAACAGCAGCCGGAGAGCTCTCTAAAACATACACATCACTTGAAGCTACCTTCGACTCTGCCGCGATCTCTTTAGTATGATCTAGGTCTCCCTGGTCGTTCCTGGTCATAGGCACATCTGATAAGTTTGCTAACCTTTCGTCCTGTTCTGATATTTGTTCTTCGGTGCTGGAAATAGAATGATTTTGTAAGGGCGATGATTTATCTTGCACTGGACCCTGTTCTGCAAAATCCGAGTGAGACGACAATTCATGTTCATTTTTACGTATAATTGTTTCTGAATTATCTTTCGATAAGTCAGTCATCAACTCTTCTGTATGTGGCTGAGAGTCCGAGGCTGAGGCATTCTCTTCTTTCACGCTATCTGGTACATCAACAAGCGAGACTTGATTCGAACATAGACTAGAACCTAGAAGAACTTCATTTTTCGCACCACACTTTGAATTGAGGTCACTCACTTGAGTTGCATCTGCAGAAACAGGGATGCAAGGTGAAGGATTTTGTGGAAGATAAGGGTCGGAAGATGAAGAATCCTGAGCAACTGTAGGTTCAGTAGAGTTTTGTTCAGGAAAAGAAGAACTGCAAGCTTCACTAAGAGACTTAACATTGGTACCAGTTAAAGGACTTGGGGAAGCTGAGCAGGTGAATGCTTGATCCTCAGGTTGCTGACAGGAGAGAGGCAGCGACACTGGTGTCTTCCCAACATCGCTAGAAACCTCAGTAGTGGGCGAAGGAATTGCTAATGACTGAGAAGCATCTGCTTCATATAAGTCGGAGCTCCCTAAAGTATCACGACCCACACCACTCAAAGTGTCAGGTTTACTCTCAACTTCTGACAAATTATCGTGATTTTCGATTTTTTCTGTACTGAAAGATACACCAGAAGAGTTTGAAGAAAGTAAATTTGCTGACGAATCTGCAACAGGATATGGACTTTTGGACATGGTAGCAGTTGAAATTGAAGACGAAGACGAGGTTGTCGATACAATATCTGTTGCTGCTGAAGACAATGGTAGGGTAGTTGGATAGTCATTAGCTAATACTACACTGGAGGAAGTGGAGTTATCTTTTTCAACTGCTACTGAGGAAGCTGCAAGAGGAGATGGACACTTGGAGATGCTAGCAGCTGAAACAGAGGATGATGCTGAAGACGAAGTAGTAGAAACAATATCTATTGTTGCTGAAGACGATGGTGGAGTTAAGCATTTATTTGCAAAATTGTCGGTATTCAATACTACACTGGAAGACGCGGAGGTATCTTTTTCACCTGAAGAAGACGCTTCAGAAGAATTTGATGCAGTCAAAAATGAAGTGGATAACGCTGTACTTGAAGAAGTCTGAAGTTCTGGGCCTGACAACACTGACGTTGTCGAAGGTACTGGAGATAATCCACACTCTGCTGAGGCTGGGTTACCGGTGGTCTCCGAGGCTGACACCGACGGAATGACAGAGGTAGGTGCAGGACTTGCCTTCTGAGACACGACGACAGGGAGAGCCGAGATAGTATTTGTTGAAATACCACTGGAGGTCGCTGTAGTAACAACACAAGGAATGACTGAAGTAGAAGTGTTTGCTGCATTATGCGCCAATGCTACATTTTGTACAGATGATTGTGCTGAAGATGTAGACGTTGAAGTAGCTGCACTCTGAGAAAAGACAGACTTTTGTGCTGGAAAATCACTCGCAGTGGTAATTGCAGCAGATTGTATCAACTGAGAAGAAGCAGCTGGAGTAAAAGCTGCTGAGGTCGATACAGGTGTAGTTTGAACAGTAACAGGGGTTGTTACAGTGGCTTGAACCATCTGAGAGGATGCTACTGGAGTTAAAGTTGCCGAGACTGGTGCAGCTGTAGTTTGACCAATGACAGCCGTTTGTGCTGGCCCAGTAACAGCAGTGCTTGTTGCAGTAGTTTGGACCATCTGAGAAGCTGCAGATGGTGTTGTAGATGATGTAGCTGCAGACATCTGTACTGGTGCGGAGGCATTAGTGGTTGTTGTAGTCTGGACAGCTTGAGACAGTGGTGCAGATTGTGTTGTAGATGATGAAGTAGTTGCCAAAGTCTGTACTAGTGCAGAGGCCGCAGTGGTTGTTGTAGCAGTCGGGACAGTTTGCGACACAGATGTAGATTGAAGAGGTAATCTCTGCGCCGCCATCCTAGCAGCTTTCTCTTCTTCTTGTTTTAACACTTCCTTTCTCTTGGCCTCTTTTAATGCTACAATCTTATTAGTGGTGTCCAACAGTTTTCGTTTTTTGTTGACAAAATTGTCCTTTTCATCTCCAGGATGTTTCCGTTTCCGCAGCTGGAGACCACTTGTCCAGACCCATCCCCCTCCACCAAACAGCCTGTACTCTTCACCTTTCTGTTTCCACACTTGGTGATGAGGTATCCATGTGTAATTTACTGTTTTTTAAAAAAATCAACATAATCCATCAGAACCCTGTCATAAGGAAATAAAACAGTCAATAAAGAAGTACACTATAGTTCAGTTTTGAATTTTCCAAGACCGCTTAGTAGAAGCACTGACAACGCATTTGCGAGGGTTAGCCTTGACCTTAAAAAAATACTCATAAAAACCAGTGCGAAGATGACACAAAAGTTTTTTTTTTTATTTGCTAGTGTTAAAATTAAACAATTCACAGAGCTGTAAACAGGTCATCTTCTCACTGGAATTTGTGAATATTATACTTTAAGTTGAGGCTAACCCTGTGCAAATGCGTTGTCAGTGCTTTTACTCAGCAGTCATGGCGAATTTGAAACTGGTCTATTAATTGATTAGTTCTAGACTGTGTTGTAATCGGAGTTTAAGAATTAGCGTATTGGGCATCCATCTTAATCCTTAATTTGGAAGAGAATAAATTTTAAGTAAGGATGAAAACGCATGCACATTGCACATATTATTGAAACTCTGATTTGGCTTATTGTAAAAGGATACCACAATGTGTGATAGGAGCTCACAGTTGGGTACTTTTCTCTACTACTTCTGTACTTCTGCTCTACTGCACTGGAAGTGTGTTGAGCTCTCCTTATACTACTGCTTTCTTATTGATGAGGAGATAATTTATTTTACTACATTTTAGAGCAAGATATTTGAAAGCTCTGGGAATGGTTACTGTCCAACTGAAAATCACAGAGCTTAGGTTTACATCTACAAAACTTAGAATTCAACTAATTTCCAATTCAAATCCTACCCAGTAAGAGAAGCTCTCGTGTTGCAGCTACATGTATAGACTGAAATTAGGGAGAGGTAGTTTTTGATCCCGGGGATTCAGATTGCCTACCTATGTTCGTGAAAACCTCTGGTTTCTGTACAGCATGACCTGCCTACGGTGCAAGTCAAGTCCACCAATACTTATACAACTAAAAGAACTTAAATTGACAAAAATGACTGGAGACTACCGATAAACTAATGGTATTATCTATAATAAACAACATTAACTAAGAGGAAAAGAAAAAAAAATCAGCTTTACTTTTTAAAAGATTTCTGGAAGATCAATGTAACAGTGCTAGAATTTCAAACAGTGTTTGTTTTTACATGTGTGTATTTTCGTCAAGGCATTTTAGTAGGTTTTCTTAAAGACAGAGGCATTTCATTCCAAATGTTTGTTCCGACTCTATAAAATGAATTCACTTGAATTGAGAGTCTGGAACTTTGTGTGTCAAAGTTTTTCCACACTGAGGGTCGAGTATTATGATAAGAATGAATATCAAGAATTGAAATATCTTGAAAGAGATCAAAGATTAACAGAGTAAAGCGATGTCCACTTACCAAATCCTTTGTTTTCTAGCTCAGGTTCCTCCTCTTCTTCCTTGTGGTCTTTCTTCTTGGTTCCCAACTGACGGGTCTCAGACATAACCCGATGTAACTCTACATGACCAACTGCATCATTCCATACTGACAGATAGCAGATTGGTCTTATGGAACTTTCTAGACATGATAATGCTGCAGCAAATTCTTGAGGTGTCTTGGACAAGTGAACTGCTTTTATCCAAGTGGAGCGTTGCACTGTCCATGTGGGATGCATAAAGGATGAAGCAATGGAATTCTCAAGGCTGACTATTGAAAAACGTAAAGTATTCAGAATGACTTCCTTACTTCCGCAAACATCCCCATGCCACTTAAACTCATTGAGGCTAAATTTGTGAGTGACACTGCGCTTCTTATCTCGTTGTTCCAATTGCTGTTGCTTGGTAAGCGCCAAGGGATTGCTTGTAAACTGATTGACATAAGTAGAGTAGCTTGCTTCTGAGCCAAGCCTAAATACAGGTTCTTCTACTGCTTGCTTTATTGTTGGAACTGAATTTCCAGCAGCACTTGTCTCCACAACACTTGACTGTTGATGACTACCTGTGGCACTGGAGGAAACAGTAACTGGCTTGCTGTCCTTCAATCCTGATGTAGTACTGGCTGGCAAAGCCATGCTGCTATTGACCGATGATGATGAAGGAACTTCAGTCTTAATGCTGCTAACTTGGATGCTAATCTCAGGTTCATTAGTATCATTCTTTGACAAGCTATTTTCTACCGTGGGTTTGCCTGAGATAGTACTATCAGAAGAAGCATCAGTGGAAATCTGGCCATCTTTTTTTGTTACACTTTCAACCTCACAAGGTATTTTACTTTCTTTGCCTGCTTCCTCCACAGCATGCATCTCTGTTGTTCCTTCTTCTTCTTTCTTTAGTGGCACTAGAGCAGAATCTTTGCCAAGTGACTCTTCCTTGACCAAAGTAGCATCTAAAGTCGAAGAAGGTTGTGATCCAGCAACAGATTTCATGTCACCATCTTTGTCATCACAATGTAGCATAACAGGTTTTTTTCTGCTGTAAGGGCTATCTTGGCCTGCAGCTCTTCTGTCTCTAAGCACCATTTGTTTCTCTGCACTTGGACTATTGGTGTTTTCAACTTGTGGCCTTGTAACTATCTTCTTGACTTCATTATCAGGAACAAATGTAAGAATGGCAGATGCAGGAATAGGCTTTGATGAAGGAAGTACACCACTATCTGCCTCTGGATCAAGAGGTTTTCTTTTTGGAGGTACTGAAATTAAAACAAGAGTTAAATTGGGCTACACAATTTTTATGATGTCCAACTTAACTCCATGCTCTAGGAAGGAAGGAAGTTACTTTCCCTGGATATGATTTAGATTTGGAATTATTTTAGCAAGGTCAAGGTATGTACTAAGACATGTAGTAGGTTATTGCTTAATACACTAATTTAACAAAGTAGACAGGAAAGTAAGAACCCAAGCCAAGGTAATCTATACTCTGTAGGCACTGATGCTACCAAGTGAACTAGGGCACTGTGAAAAGGGGCTAGGGCATGAACACAAAACATGACAACAAACAGTGCTCAAAACAAAAGCCCTACATTCAGCTTAATGCACCAGTCAAAGTAAACCCTGACCTCCCCCACCCTAAGATATACAGTGTACCTGTGAACACTTGTGTCCACTCCAATGTGCCAAAATGCACCCAGAAGTCCTTGCGGAACTATTGCCGCCATCTTGGATTAGAATCCCCTACTAATGCCCCACATTCTTCAGGACAAAAGCGACAAAATGCGCGAATCCCCCACATACTGGGGACTCAAAGAGCTGCCACTAAAGCCCCACATATCCCAGGGTGGGGGGGGAGGGTTGGGGTTTACTCTGACTGGTGCTTCCTGTGATTTTCCCACACATCATTGAACTTTACCCTTACACAAAGTTGCACGTATCAAACTGTCCTTGGCAAATTTGCAGTTGTTTACGCGCATACCCCCTTCTTCAATATTTTCAAGATTTGAAGTCAAGAAACCGTAAATGTTTAGTTTTCTCAGGAATTTGATTACCCGTTTACACCTAAAATTCCTTCCAAAACTTCAGAAAAACTATAAAAACATCGCAATTTGTGGACGACCGGCAGCCAACTGCACTCTAATGGCTGATAGTATATGAGTAGCTCAGCCAATCAGATTGCGGCATTTGCATTAGTATACTAGTAGAATTCTACTAATTAACAATTAGATTATGAGCTCGAGATTTCCATGAGGTGATAGTTGATGAGGCCGAAGGCCGAATCAACTATCACCTCATAGAAATCGAGAGCGAATAATCTAATTGTTTTAGTAGAATTCTAACTGAAATTAACAAAAATAACGATTTTCAATGATTTTCCAACGCATTATTGAAGTTGCACGTATCGAACTGTCCCTGGCAAATTTGCAGTTGTTTACGCGCGTACCCGCTTTTTCAATATTTTCAGGTTTTTAAAGTCAAGAAACCGTAAATGTGCTTCTTTTAGTTTCTCAGGAATTTAATTACCTGTTTACATCTAATATTCCTTCCAAAACTTCGGAAAAACTATAAAAACATCGCATTTTGTGGACGACCGGCAGCCAACTGTACTCTAATGGCTGATAGTATACGAGTAGCTCAGCCAATCACATTGCAGCATTTGCATTAGTATACTAGTAGAATTCTACTAATAATGGATAGAAAGCAAAGTTGTTCTAACCAACATTAGATTGTTCCTCTGATGTCTCCATCTCCACATCATCTCCTTGCTCATTTTCCTCTCTGACAGGCTCAGGTTTCACATCTTCTTTTGCTTTTATTTGCCTTGGTCTTCTTTTTGTAAGACCAGAGAGGAGATCCCCTAGAAATCAATATTTGATCTTATTAACATCTGCTTTAGGAAAATAAATTAATTAATTACCATTAAATAAATATATATTTTTTAAAAATTAATTAATCATGACAGAGCCATAATGATTACAGTTTACCAACGTTTTACCACCATTGATTCTCTACCAATCAAATGACCAGTCCTGTAATTTGCATGCAATTTGCATGCAGTTAGAGCTATTATTAATAATATGATAGTGTACTTCCATGTATAAATTACCACTCACCATTGAGTAAATTATTCCATTGTGACTAGCATTTAATTTAATATTTGTTAGACACCATACAGTATTAATATACACTGTACTAACATTAACACTATTCCGAGAAAAGTTCTCTCTTACATGTACTTGAAAACAGATTGTTTGCTATTTTGAGGGTTCTTGTTAAGAACTGGTTAACAGTAATTTTAACCATCTATTCACATACATATTACCAATAACCATCTATCGTAATTCTAAATAGTATCAAAGTAACAATCTATCATTTGCCTCTCACATGAAATATGTTGGGAAAATTGGGCTAGTGTTATAGGGTGTTTAGCATTTCATTTCTACAATGTTTTTGCGAAATATTCATAAGGTATTTTCCCTTTGAAAATATATCAACTATCAAACAAATCAAGCTTGTTTTAAGCATTACTTTTTCTACAAAAACACTCCAGCTTCAGGTTCAGCGATGTTCACTTTCCATTCTTCTTGCGGTACTGTTAGTTGAACACTCAGTCATGCAAATTGGTCTGATTGCAGGAAAACCCATCTCTACAAGCGTACCATTTAAATTTTTTCGAAGGATGTACAAGTATGCTCCCAGACCTCCTAGCTTGGCATGCAGACTTTTTGCCCAGATGTCAATTCCTGATGCCCTCCTGTCAAAATCCTACTGAAACTCCAGCCCAAAGTGTTTTATGTACAATATTCTTTCTAAATTAGAGACAAAATTACTTCTCATAATTTGCAGGCACCATACACTGTACTTCAATAAAGAAATGGAAGCCCACAACCTATATACATATTAAACCAGAATATGAGAGCATTGACGAAAATATTTCATGTAAGTACTGTCCTACCCCTTGCAGCTTCTGTGAGAGCTTCTGTTATTTCCATGTGCTTGACAATGGTCTTGTACTTTGCCTTCAATGCAGATAGCAATCTCTTCTCTTTGCCATCATCTTCCAAACTACTTATCAGTTCATCCAAATGAGCTTTGCAGCTGAAGTACAAAGTCTCATCACTGCCTTCCCTAATCAGAAAAGAAGAGTTTACAAAAAATTAACTAGTATTTAAAGCAAGCTGATCTTAAAGGAGAAGGTCACTCCAAAAAGCTTACTTTCTTTTCTCCACCTATAGCAAGTAAACATTGGGTTTTTCCACTCACCAAAGTTTAAGCCTCTAACTATACTGCCGGTTATCCTGAAGAAATTGATCTTGAAAGAAACCCAAAATTTGACTTTGGAGGGTGTCCCTTTGAACCTGTACTTGGCAGCCAGGCCATGTTTATGTGATGTCAGTTATTTTTTTCAAATTTCCTATCTTTTTGCCTTTTTATTTTCTGAAAGCATATAGCTTTTCCATTACTTTCCATGACCATCACTAAAATTCCATGACTTTCCAGGCCTGGAAACTAAAATCAAAAATTCTATGTCTTTCCAGGTTTTCCATGACCTGTACAAACCTGTGAAAGGCAAGAGCTTGCGCCCGGAAAATATGACAATTTCTGCCACTTGAATAAATAGACTTGCAAATATAAAGAAAGAATAAGATAGCAAAGCAAGATTTTTGCAAATGACCAACTTTGTAATCTGAACCCTTTTTGTGACTAAAAGGGGTCAGGCGATAAAGGGAAAACATTTTTGATGCAACAAGACCTTGCAAATTTTTTAAAGGAATAAATTAAGGGACAATAAAAATTAACAATAGCAATGACAAAAAAAAAGAAAGAAAAAAGGAATGCTTGTCATTAGTTTTACCAGCTTGGTGCAAGATTACTCTGAAGCTAGAGCAAAGCTAAGGCAACCATATTATTGGTGTGATAGCAAAAAAATATTTTAGTCCTCCATCTTGAATAATACTTACACAAACAAACGCCTGGCCAAAAACCAGTACTTCCTTCCTTCTCTGTCCACCCCTAAAGGGGCGTTTCTTAGCCATCCGTCTCTGTTCCAATCAAGTTGACAATCCGTGACACCTTTGATTTGGTGGGCCTCGCATACGGGACACAACCAATCGCCATCAGGAACCACTTCTAACGGTGGTTTGAGGCAGTGAAGATGGTACACTGCAGGACAGTTTTCGCAGCACAGTAAATCACCCATTTTACAGCAGTTTCGACAGTGATCTTCCGATTCTACCATGCCTTCGTTCATTATGTCGTACCTGACCGAATTGGAGGCGAGGAACTGATCGCAAAGTCGCTGCAGAACCTTCAATCTGTTCTCGACTGTAGTGAAGGGAAATGGATTGTCGCCATCGTTCCCGCTAACAGCCGAAACAATGTCACCGAATTCGCTTTTATCTGACGAGATGTAGCTCCGAATGAGCTCAGGCCACGTAAAGTCGCCTAAACAGTACGACAGGATATTGAAGCTGTCTTTCTCGTCGCTTGCTGTAAATGTCAATCCACTCGCATCGTCCTCGGTTAGCAGAAAGCGTAGCAAGGCGATGTGTATTTGTGCAAGCAATGCGGATTGTTGCGGGCTCTGGATCGCACCGCAAAAGTCTTCGAACCTAAAAGGGGACAGCCGTATAATCCGGCTAAAATGCCTTAAAACTTCATAAATCCCCAAGGCTTGCAAAATATTTTCTGGCCCGAGGAGAAGATCATCTGACGAGTCGGGTAAGCTGATAGGCGAGACCACTTTCAGGGGCTCGACATAACGGATTTTCGAGCTTGTGGCGTTTGAAATTGAAGAACCGTGGCTAGAAATTGAATCATTGTCACTTTCAGAATCCGACGAGTCCATTCCGTAGTATTTCCGTGGTGTTGTAGTACTAGAACCTCGAGTTTTAATGCCCGCTGGAGATGAGATACGCGGGATGCCCTGTCCGCCATGTTGGTTGATTGCACTCGCGACATTTGGCGTTTTCGAGCTTTGAGCCTGGTTCTTAGACGGCCTTCCCCTTCCTCTCTTCATTTCATCGATTTAATCTACAGATTGAGCCTAGAGCACGTGAAATGAAGTGCATTTAGCCCACTCCCACACGCTTTCACCGGTATATTCCTCTCTTTTCTCTCACTTCACTTTTTAGAAGCCACATTTTTACTTCGCGGGGAAAGAACACTATGTAGTCACGTGACCAACCCAAAATGCATCATGCATAATCTTGAATTTTCAAAAATGTTTGAATAAAGGATTATAAAAATTATTCCGGCCTAAGTTAGAAAACAATAAACCAGTTAAGATACTTGAGAAAATAAAAAACAGATTCTATCAGGAAAAAAAAGAAGAAAATTTGTCTGGACTCAATGCCCGATAAAATCTTGCTTTTTCATCAAAAGTCTTCCCATAATGCCTTTCGACCCCATATTTTCGCTCCTTCCTTCCAAGATGGCTGGCAGTCCTGCAATATCCATGTATCGTTTGCCAACTTATTACGAAGACATGGCTGTACCGCTGCCAAAGTGCATGTATAGCTTACCGAGCTACTTCCAGACAAATTCAGAAATGGAGGTAAGCCGCTTGATTTTAATCGTCTGTCTCTACAAACAGTATATTTTCCTTTCACACGTGGATTTTCCAGAAGCCGCGGTGTTCAGTAGAGCTCTTATGAGGATATCATACTATTCCAGGGTGTCCAGTCACAGGAGTCTTCAGCAAGTATTCAAATTCTCGAAAGCAGACAAGAAGACATTCTTTGTGAACTGAATGGATTAAAAGCTGCTGTCGAGGAAATGGCCAGTCGCCTTGG